>NJCR01000091.1:186908-217974 GCA_002234235.1 Fusarium hostae
CATTCGCTTATCAACCACGTTAAATATTATTTTAGGTTAGATCTTATTCTTCAACAAAGCATCCTTAAACTTGCATCTCACTTGTAGACCTACCTTCATACAATCGTACTACAACTCGTGCATATATGAAAAATGCCTGCTCTTCCAACTGTGGCAATCGCCGGTGCGACCGGTAATCTCGGTGCCAAAGTTACTGAGGGCTTTCTCCAACCGCCATTTCGCGATAGGTTCTATGACATCATAGTTCTGACACGCTCCCGCTCACCCAAGGTCGAGAATCTTGTAAAACACGGCGCATCATTGCGTCTATATACCGAGGATAACTTGGAAGAGGCACTAGCTGGAGTTGATGTCCTGATCAACACGTACGTCTACTTCAGTCTGACTGTGACAAGACCTGACACAGCTTGTTGTTTAAATATAGTGTAGGCCCCAGTGGCCATCACTTCAAAGAAGCCCTTCTTCGCAGCATTCCTGGGTCTGGCGTGAAGCTCTATTTCCCTTCCGAGTTTGGTGTCGACCATTATGTGCACGACTTTCCACACGACGAGTGGGACGCTAAGAAGGCGCACTTCCAGCTAGCATCAGAGCTCATCCCCGACATAAGCATATGTCGCGTCTATGCAGGCCTATTCCTCGAGGACTCCGTCGGTCCGTGGTTTGGCTTCGATACCAGAAGGGGCAGATATGAGGCTGTAGGGGACCCTGTGCAGAAGACTTCGTACACGAGCATGTACGACGTTGGCAAGGCGCTCGCCATACTCGCATGTCAACCAGTCGGCACAATACCGCCTGAGGTGCACCTAAGCGGTGATAGTAAGTCTATGACTGAGATAGCAGAGCTTATGGAAGCGAACGGGGCTGGCCGCATAAAAGTGACGAGTGTGCCGCTTGAAAGCTATAAGGCTAGTGTCCTAGCGAAGCCGTCGCCTACGCCAGAGCGGTACCTACGGTTCTTGATGGGCGAGGGCAAAATTCAGCACTCTATTGATGGGATAGGTAATCAGAATGATATAGTCCAGGTAACTGGGGCCCTATCGACTTGGATGTCTATGTCGCAATTGGCAAAGGAGGCACGTGGAATGCCTTGGGCCGAAGCCGAATGGGAACCGGTTAACTAGTGTTAATTTGGATATTAAGAATAAGCTACTAACAGCTAATTCTGGCATACAATAGCAAGCCACTATCACTGACAGAATAACTTAATCAGATTATAGTCTGAAAATTGATATCTTGTCGAGGAGAATGCCAAGAATGCCACTTACACTTTACGCACCCCGAGCTTGCACCCATGTGGCATTGATCACAGCCTGAATCCAGAATGAGCAATTAGTAAGGAGATTTAACTGTAATTAGCATCGGTCTCAGAAATGTAAATATCTTAGACTTTGATGACTCTCTGGTTTATCGAGGCATTTTTGTGACGCGAAGGAATACTATGCCGCAAGCTAGTATTACACTGACTGAGCCCGACTAGCTATTAATTTGTTATGACATGGGTGTATGTTGGGTTATTGGCCCTTGACATGAACCGGATAAGTCGGCACGACACTCTACGCATTGAAATGACAAGATTGGAAGCTGCTGAGATCTTTTGTATTATTATCCCAGACGAAATGGGACACAATAGTATATATCTCTAATCTCAGCTTGGTATCGCTACGTCTCCTCGATACTATTCCTCAAGGAGGACAAAAAGAAGTATAAAGGGCTTCAGTTTGTCACTCATGGACATTAAATTCCTCTCATTCATCACTTCCAGTCTCAGACTCTCCCTATACCCAAACCTCCTACACCTCAACATATCCGTTCACCATGAAATCCACAACCCCCATCCTTGTTCTGCAGTCGGTTGCTGCTTGCGCAGGATTTACGATGCCAGAGAACTTGCCTAATGGTGTATATAGTGTGCATGTGAACGCTCAAGGTCTTGAAGTCTATGATGGGCTCACAGTTGACCACACCACCACCGTGACACCGAGAGTACCTTCGCCTCAGCTGAAGGCTCGCCAGTGGAGAGACGAAGGTGGATGGGACCGGAGTGACCCGGAGACGTTCTGTGGATGTGGGTATGTACAAACATTGACATTTTCATCACCCTCGAGTGCATGATTAATCAATTGGCTGAATATTTTAGTCTTTCTATGAACCATGGAAATTGCGATACAGCAGTCGACATGCTTAAAGGGCAATTTGACAGGTCTGATGGCGGTGTGGGTGAGGTCACTCAAGCTTGGTATTCCATTTGGGGTGATGTGGTAAGTTGTTTTAATCTCCGTTCTTGGATACATTTGTACTCAAGTAGGCGGGTGCATGTCTTTTTCCAACTATTTATACCAGAATAGGTTGCATTCTGCTGTACTGACGGTGTATATCCGATGACTTCCTCCCAATACGCCAATATTCTTGGGCATATCACCGATACATGTGGCTGGTATGTGCCAGGAACATTGGTACCGTCTTCCCTCGGTCTTTATACGATTGGCTGTGGGTACATGAACTATGCTCCTGGCCTCGACTTCTGTGCCAACTCAGACTGCGGTAAATTCATGGGCCGCAACATCCACGTCCTCGGTTCGCTACACCGAGGAGTGGGCAATGCTGGCTGCGCCGTCTACTAGAACTAGTTGACGACGCAAGCTCTTCCGGACTAGGCGGGTGGCGGCGTCGAAGCACTCAAAGAGTGCCTCACGCAGTGGTGCAGGGATGGTTTGGCCGGACTTCGGCATGTTGGAGGGGACAAGAGAGGTTCAGGGCCTCTGATGATTTGTTAGTATCTCATAGTCTTATGGAAGAGAATTAGACTTACTGGAGTATGTTGATGGGTGCTGGGTACCTGGGGGGAGCTTGGATCGCTTGGGACACGGGTTCATATAAGTATTCATCTGAGCTTTAGTTAGCGAGACAGTCACAATAACTTCCATGACCGGGAACACAGAGGGATCATTCGATATATACAAAAGTAAACTTTATGATGTTCTGGGGAGAAAAGAAGAGTCCCATCAACATTCTCTGGAAAGTTCTGATGAGCACTCGGCTTCAGAAGTTCCTGCCATCATAAGAAGATTATTCATAGCATCTCAAGTTCAGCAAGTGCACTAAACTTGTAGCTTCAGTCATATCTCCATTGGCAAGTGTATTGTTCTTGCCTTCATGAGCGTCTTTCATGATGGGATTTATCTGAAACTCTCTCTTGCTAATGGATCAATGAGTGCCCCATAAGGGGATCATGAGTTTAACAATTTCGCTATACTTTCATCGCTCACACTTTGGTACGTTGATTATCTTGTTTTCCCTTCTCTTGAGACTGTTGATCGCCGAGCTTTGGAGCACAGAGCATGTAACTTAAGAACTTGAAATGCCTACTGAAAGGAATATATGATTGGACTGAAGATGTTCCTAGTTAGGTCGCTATACCCTTTGAGGAAGTAGGAGATAGGCTGACCGATGCTAGAAAGACGAACAGAAAGGAAATTAACGATTATACTGATTAGGGTGATTTTGAATATATTATGATTTGGTCCAATAGTTCAGATGTTTTTAATTTTGAGGCTCTTCTACGAGAGCTATCTCTTGGAATCATCATTTAAAGCAAGTCTTGTTTTCTTACTTTCTCCGCCTTTGTCGAAAGCCACGCCGGCCTTTCGTTTCTCAGTATAGCGACCGTCTTCCGACATTATCACAGAGGCTTGATTTGAGTCGCCATCTGCAGAATTTCCATCGCCCAGATACCGCTCCAATTCAATTTCTACAAGCCACGGATACTGCGTGAGCCCCTCGCTTCCCATAAGTGCCGCATTGACGAACAAGGTCTCCTCGGGAGCCAGTTGTTCTTCGTCACCCTGGCAATAACTGGTGACACAACATCTTTGGGCCTCATACCGCTTTGATCTTTCTTGCCGAGCTTTCCGGTCTTCTGTAGACTCCCAATTTGTCCCCTTTAAACGCGGCAGACTCTCGATAACCCGCGACTTTGTATTGTCGATATCGCTGAAATGAGAAGGATTTTCGGAGATCTGGGGCCGCCAAGAAACTATTTTTGCGCCCCAACTGTTATGAACATGTCCGAAACAGTGAACCCGGGGTTGTGCTCTTGCAATGGCAGCAAATAGTTGAGGGCAACCAATTCGTTGTTTCTCTGTCGTCATATCCATTACGCCGTGAGGCGGGCCATGTGTCACCACAATGTCAAGCCCTTTTGGAACGGCAAATTCGTGATCCCCATTGTACTGAAAGCCCCAATCCGTGCTGTCGCCAGTAGCAGGAGTATATGGACTGGCATATACCTTCATCAAGGCGCCATTCTGAAGGTGAATCTCATGGCTTCCTTCGTTGAGGAATATGATACCATGACCTCCCTCAATGAGTAGCCTCTTAGCCTCACCATAGTCTCCGTACTCATCCTTGATGCTTTGCTCGAGATCCTCTTGTGCCACTCTGCTTGCTTCTGCAATCTTATTTTTGAAGACCCCATCATCCAGAGAGAAGTCATGATTTCCTGCAATAACAATCTTGGTGGGGGCATCGAGTTCCCTGAGAAGCTGAATCGTTTCTTTGAAGCCTTCCAGCTTGCAGTCTTCTGTGAGGTCACCGCAATGGATAACAACGTCGACTGGTGCGAGTGGTTTTTTATCTACTTCAAAACGTAGTCCATGAGTATCTGACAGGATGAGAAGCTTTGTCTTAATCAGAGAGGACATTTTGAAAGCGTGCTTTTTGTAAGGTAGTGAGACTTCGGGTGGGTAGACGATTGCAAATGGTAAAACATAGCAAATATAATCGAGTCTAGGAGCGGGATTACGCTGATATTTATACGTGTTTGATGTAACAACTTTATTCAGTGTTTTAAACTGTCCAATGGATGGTTGGGTACCGAGATAAACTTCTAAGAAAGAGTTTCAGCTGTGAGACCAACTCTCAAACTTTACACATAGAACTTACTTTATGACTCTATTGTTTGCTGCACCATTGATCGTCTACCACTAACACGTATGGAAGCTGAACATCTTGACTAAACAACACATGACCGAGAGAAGGTTAGTTGGATTCAGATTCAGATTCCTTTTAATGGTTTAAGTTACCATGTTAACTCATGAAATTGATTTGCGCTTATATGTACACATTTGGCATTTTCCCGTGTTATAAAGCAAATACAAAATCTGAAATTTTGCCGTTAGTCAAATAAACACTGTGGCTTATATCTGCAAGCATCATTAATTTCATGAGTCAGTATAGTAGATTGACTCGTAGCGAGTACTGGTGGTTTCAGAGATCAATCATAACGAGCTCAGTCCTAGGCGTGGAAGACTTATCATTTTGGCTCATCGACAGGCATAGGTGAAGAATATGAAAGAAAAGTCAACTTCGTCACGCTTGTGATTTTTAAATTATGTAACTTTTTAATGTAGTCTTAGGCGCCATTATCTTGAAAACCTTCATGGTATCCGAGTAGTACCATGCAAATACTTCGACGAACTCTATACTGAAAGTTAACTGCGCCTGAGTATATAAGAGCACGAAGTTCCCTCCTTTCACTAGATAAACTTCTCCCTTTTTCATCAACAGAAACTCCTTTTCACCCAAGAGTGGCCACCGATCTCATCAAAACCTGAACCAACATCAGAAAAAATGAGCTTTTTCGACATCATAAACCGGGCTTTTCCTCTCCCACGCCCTCCACAAGCCGAAGCCTCTTCACTCTCGAGACTTTCTTCACCTCATACCAACGCAGCTACCTCTGCAGACATCACTGTGGCCCCCGTCACTCAAAATCCTCCTCCTTCCTACCAAGAAGTCACAGCACCTAAGTCGTGGAAGGTAGATCTCTGGTTTGGATCTGACCCCAAGATGTTGAGGGAGGCAATCCCGCAAGTGAAACTGGACACCGGCTGGGAAGCCCACCTCAAGCTTTCCACCACAGATATTGTCGGCTTGATGAGGGAAGGACTACGTATCTCAGGACAACGTTATTGTGCAGGAGAGTTGCTTGACCGTGCGCCCCGACCCGCAGCAACACCAGCCGTACTGCTATGACCGTCATTTTGCTCTTTCCGGCCCTAGTTGGAAAGGGAATTTGGTGGTCACAACACTTAGTTGCCCTATTGCAACCAACTTCCGCATCGAGCATCTTTCAGCGGATAAAGTATTTCGCTCCTATGCATCGGATGTTTCTAAGGGGCAAAGCTGGGCATACTCTTTCTTGATAGACAATACTGAGGTCAACGCAAACTACATTTTGGACGACACTCCTTTGAAAGGCTTATGGCCATGGCCTCGTACGGAACATATCATCCAAGGAATCAAGCAAGAAGAGGAAGGGTTTCAAGAGGAAAGGAGAGAAGGCGAGATCTTTGACCTGCTTTGAGTATTACGGTCGAACTTGCTCAAGTTGCTCAAGGACTCAGGGGCAATTCTTTCCCTTTCAGATAGACGAGCATCAATATAGCTGATTTCATCTCGACAGTCTCTTTTTTTTCTTCTTTTCCTTTTCTTGTCAAGGATATCAAGATGCCTGAATCGTACGTACCTCCTATCTATTCGTGATTCACAGACACTCCGCATCCTGATTCACACTCACACACTCTATATCCCGATTCACAGACCATTCAAGTCCTGATTCGGGGCGAAGCTTAGGATGTGATTCACTGGCGCTAACCTTATGTGATTCACAGACTCCTTTCCAACATCGAAGTCACTCTGACCCCAGGGTCAATCCCGGAACCACCACCACAGCTCTTACGGGGCCGCCCCAGCCCGCCCATCCATACTTCCCAACCCCCACAGCGCCCTCCTCCTGCCTCCAACCCCAACCCAGCTCCCCAGAAGCCCGCCGGGCGGACCACCACCGCGGCGGCGCCCCGGATGACTCAGACCGATCCGTAAGCCAGGTCTATCCTCGTCATGCAAACTCAAGCTAATTAAAACATCCATAGAAGCTCATCGGTGTCGTCGGGGGATGCCGTCGTCACAATGCCCGGCGGGGTCACTTCTGGGGTCGGTGGAGGCGAGGAGAGGCCGTGGGTTGGGAAGGTCAATATCACCATGGGCGAGGCTGGGTGCAAGGCCCTGTCGGGGCTGTGGTGGTTGGTTCTGGTGGCGATCCTGGGTTATATAATTATCGGCGTTATCCATGCTTGCCGGGGAATATAATTATAACAGCGCTATCAACATAAATACAACAGCGTCATGATCCACTCCACTGTCCTTTCGTGATTCACTCACTTTTCCTGGGTTCCTTGATGAATACCTATAGTCCGGAAAGTTGAGTAAACTCTAGGCAACTAGGTACTAAAATAGGATAAGGAGACATCAAGGGAATTTGATCGTCTTCATGAGTAAAACCGAGCATTCACTGGTTCGTGAATATCACTTAAGCTTGTTATTTCAAGTGAATGCTAACCGAAAGCTGGGACTTATAGCATGCCATTCATTGCAATCTTCTTTTCTCACCTTTATCTGATTCACAAATACCCGGATATCATCATAATTCACTGACTTCCATCACTGTGATGCACTATGCTCAGATTTGTAATTTTATTCACAAAATCAGACTCGCAGGCTCATTGCGAGCATAACCTTGACCCCGACGTTAGGCGACAAGGGGCTATCAAATAATAAATACCTGTTGACCCGTTCTACAGGCCTTGAAAAAGCCGGTTACTTTTGATAGTAGTAGACAGCCTCTTGCTGGTTATAAGAATTGGATATTAAAGACCTTCATACGGGCTGTCTTTAAGCAATGTTCTGAGCACTTCACCGAAAATCTAACCAATCACGACTCCCTGCCCAATCCTACCTGGGGGAGGCAAGAAAACACAAGACTTTTATCCTAAGTGACAAAAAGACCTAGGTAAATTTAGTATAGATTAGTGGACCTTTAAACTAGTCTTTCTTTTGGCACCTTGATGCTCGGCCAGAAGTTTTCTTGCTCCCTGAGGCCTACCTCTTTGTCTCACAGTCAGTCCATATCTGCCACAGGCTGAATGCATTTATGCACCTGTTTCACATTATCACTACCCAAGTGTGATTCGCCGGCTTATCATAATAAATGCGAGTCCTGATAATGCAGGTAAGATGACTTTCCTCAAAAGGCGGTCCCCCTCGCAGCCTGATGACAAAATTCTCACCGTCAGCTTCGCCGCGAATATCTGAATACTGGATGTCGAATACGTCGAGACAAGGTTTCATCATCACAAAATGCCTACGAAAAGCCCAGATAATCGCCGCATACCTACACTACAGACTTCAGCGATAGACTATATCCGGGGCTTTCAACAGTATCATATGAACTTTTGGCTCTGCACGCTTCTCTTATTCCTCGTGGAGCTCGGCTGCGCAATCCTTGCTGCTCCTTCACCAACGCTGCTAGAGACAGCTGTCTGTCGGCATCATTTTGGGAAAGACAGACTGCTTCTTAACGGAGAGCCAACAGATGAGTTTTGCAGAAGTAAGGAGGTGCAGGTGCATTTCGCATTCATGATAACGGTGCTGTCAACACTATCGACATTGGCTGGTATGCAAAACCACATCAGTCCATCAAGACGACGGCTGACAGTGGCAAGCGACTATGATGCAAATCCCGATGGGAATGCTTGGGGACAAAGGCGGCATCCGTCTTGCTCTTATGCTGAATGTTACTAGTACTATCTTCTACTGGGGATGTATAGCAATCATAGGTATGGTGTCTCACATCGCATCTGGAGGATGCCGACTCACCTTGACAGGATCTCAACAACACTTCCCGCTCTGGGGCTTCTATCTCTCACCGATATCTATACTCTTCGGAGGTGGGCCATGGGTAACCGGTGCGCTTGTTTTCGCTGCCATTAGCGACAGTGTCAAGCCAGAACAAAGGCATGCCTTGACTTTCATCATTCTAACCTCATAACTGACATGAAGGGTATAGAACCACGGCTTTCTCGATCATGGAGGCGATATCAGGGATCGCGGGCCTTCTCGGGCCAATTATTGGCACAATAACGATGACTGCTCACCTCGGGATTCCGTTCGCTCTCGCACTCGCAGTTTTCTCTCTGATGTTCATTCCAGCCAGCCATCTTCGCGAGAACACAGCGAATGACATAGAGTGTGTTGGATCGTCGCCAGCTGAGACCGAGTCACTTCTCAGTGTTGAAAGCGCTTCGGATCGCGAAGGTACTGACTCACGGCATATCCATAGGGAAATACTCCCCCCACGAGCCGTCATATTCGGCATATGTTTTGCCTGCTTTTTTCTCTTCCAAGTAGCAAGGGACTCCACGAATTATTTGATCCCTTGGGTCTCTTTGCGCTTTGGAGAAACCATGGCCCGGGTATGTTCGCTGGTTTAACAATAATGCTTAGCAACTAACTATCTCACAGGCCGGACTCTTGTTCTCTCTACGAGCAATCATGTCATCTCTTCTATACTTTGTTATCTTGCCGCTTGCCACTTCTTGGCTAGATCAGACTTGGAAAAGTGTAAACAGAGATCTTGTACTCTCTGCATCTGGTGCTTTCTGTTGCACAGTAGGTACTCTCATTGTCGCAACCGTACCAAACCTTGCGACAGTTGCTTTTGGATTTGCACTGTCCGTTCTGGGATCAAGTATGACCGTTACATTACGATCCTTCCTTGCTTCCAATGTCCAGACCGCCTTTTCAGGGCGTTTATTCGCGGGCATCTCTATGACAGGGACTATTGGTAGCCTCGTTGGCATGCCCGTCATGGGAGCTGCATATTCTTTGGGCATCAACCACGACATTGGGCTTCCTTTCCTGGTTTCAGTAGTAAGTTGCTACGGGCCAGTAATTCATTGATTCGTGGCGAGCTGACATTGCTTCAGGTATCGTATTCACTTGTCCTCGGGCTTCTTGTCTGGCTTGCATTGAAGATCTGACGTGGTGAGGGTCCGAGGGAACCAGAGGACAAGTCGCGAGAAAGGGTTGTAAGCCTCAAGACAATTATGCTTGGATATGAATCAACCAAGCACTCAATCGGGGACCACGTTGAAGTTGCAATGCATATGTCCTAACTACCTCTGGCTACATATTTTTCACCATACTAGTCTCTGAAACCGAATGCGAGGGCGACACTTAATAATGCTTTGGGCAGACCCAACAAGCCCGTGCAAGTTTGACTGTGGCATCATTCAGCCCGCTCTTGCAATCGAAAGACCACACAGACGGACTATGAGTCGGGGTCAGGTCAATGCTAAGGTCCTCAGGCCTAGAAGCAGGCACTGTGAAGTTGACACGGCCTCGATTCTTCTCGATGCGGCCGACGATCTCATCTTCACCAATGACACAGATGCCTAGTATATCCAGGAGATTTGTCTCCGTCAAAAAGGCACGCAGCCGTTCAACAAAGCCAGCAGGCAAGGGGACGTCCTTGTACTCTTCCTGGCCTGGATGATTGAAGCCAAACTCATATGGCTCCAGCCCATCATCCCAAAACCGCCAGGACCGTGGGACTAGGTAGCCTCCAGCCATTCTGCCGTCTGGAGGAACGGGCCAAGGGGTTGAAACATGGCCGAATTCCACAACACGCTCACCTTCCTCAATGGAGAAGTGTTTGTGAAGAAGAGCGAGGCCAACCGTGTCCGTGACCTCAAATTGTTGAAAGATATCTCTGTATTAATCATGAGAAGGAAGGCCTGACGGATGAAAAAAGAGGACCTCACCTGAGTTCTGCAAGGTCAGCCCTGTCCCCAAGCTTGGCCAAACGCTCACTCAGGAGTCTGTTGGACTCGCTCAGTGTCGACAAGCTATTGAAAACGTCGATGTGCCACATGTTGCTAAGCTATTGTGCAAATAGAAAACGTGGTTAGTATTGGGAACTCTGAAGTCAGCAGTTGATTCGATTTAGCTACCGTCGAGACTTTTCAGATCGCGTTAGAACGAGGGCCTCGATACATCATATTTTATGACCTCATCCTATGAGGCTCTCAGCCCGAACTTTCGTTGCATCCATTGTAAGCCATGTACAGTTGTCCAGTACATCAGCACGTTAAGCATCCAATCTGTTGATGACCCCACCATGCAACAATAAATTACCGGTTATACGTTGGAACGCGACCATTCATATCCATCAGTTATCTCCGGTGCCCAATTTGAGGCCTACCCGGCCCATGCCTCGTATGACCTCAAGTTCCATGCGGAGCCTTAAGTTGAAACATGTAGTGTATCCGGGGACCGGGAAACTGGTCAAAGATGGATGTAACTTGGCCGCTTTACCTCGGGTCATGAGGCCCCAAGATTGATTTAGGCATGATACATGTACCTTGTCCTCGAGGAGTAAACCAGGGTGGCAAAATAAATTGGTCTAAAGGCCTTTTCGTCACTTAGGATAGTGGTGCTAAGGTTTCTTGTCTCCCCTAGCCGGGTCAGCGGGTATATGTACAAAAGAACGATGGAGTGATGGGCGTTCGATTATCCTGATTTCAGGCTGATCCGTGCAGCGCTCCCCTGCACACCGACTGCGGCCAAAACGCCCGTGTCAACTTTTGATGAGTGGCTTTGTACAGCCTTGTTTCGGAACGGACAGCATATGCGCGTTGACATCATCATTATTTGGGGTTCCGATGTTTATCGTTTCTGCATACTTTAACCCTTTTACTAGGACGTTTTTAGCATGAACCACAAACCTTAAATAAAACAGATATAATACAGGAGCCTTAAGCTTTCCAAGTCTTCTCTGACCTTTACCGCTGGGCTGGCACTTTAGAAAGGTGATATGACTTCCTGGTTTGTGTAACACACCAAGAGAACATATTGCTTACTTTGGCTTGCTGCAGCTCTCCAACAGATTTGTTCAATGTGAAAAAGCCATATCACATGCAACAGGTCGTCTTGTGACATACCTTCCGTTAATCTCTCAACCAAACGGAGGATGTTCTCCCTTTGGATCGTGTTGTGTAAGTGAGCAGCCTTCGTAGGTTGTCCGACCCGATAATGACACGCCCTCCATTTTCTCTCGGACACCAATGAATTCAGAAGCATCACATGGTAAAAAGAAATGTTGTGAGAAATCACTGGTGGTCTGCGACAGCAATGAATACTGCCAACCGTGATACCTGTGTAAAGCATTTACAGGCATTTTTCTTAGCCTTTGTCTAACCGTCACACAATTCCCTCATTCACACTTACCATCGATTCGTCATGTCACATCGCTATTCATCCAACTCTAGTATACTCTCCGTTCCCGATGGGGATACTCGATTGGCGAGTGACGGATATGATGTATGTGAACCAGTCGGCCACGCAAACGGCGATTTCCGCCGAGGTCACGTCCACTTCGCCGCCGAATTGGGCAGCGCAGTTGAAGGAATTGTTACATCGATGGTAACAAGACATGGAGGCTCTGGTGTTGACAAGAGCGTTGCCTGGGAAGCCATCCAGAGTCTGGCAAGGTCCAAGCTTGATGGTCTTACAGGGAGCTTAATAGCACAAGGGGATCAAGGCTTTCACACTTCTAATGTATGTACCAGTAAGATCTGGTTCAACAGAAATTAATTTTTTGCTAGAATTCTATTTCTGCCGCCGAAACCTCGTTTCTCCCTGCTGGAGATGCCGGCTGTATGGACCATGATGTCTCGTTGATGACAGACTTGAATGCTTTCTTTCAGAAAGAACAACCTCCTGGCTTCGAAAGTCTTCAGAACCTGGACATACCAGAATTAGGACATATTATTTATGATGACGGGCCCTTTTCATTATGGCAAGTGGCCATTCCAACGCCCTCCTCTGGAACGATTACTCTACCAACCAACAGTCCATCCTTACGAGAGCCCTGGCCCGATGGAAATTCCATTGACTCTTCTACGACAGGTAGAACGCGGAGTATTACAGCCGATTCTGTCCCTACACGCCATGGAACAGCGTCCAAACAGCCGGGACAAAGACTCGCGGTTCCCCAAGCACGGCACGGCGATTCTTGGCACCAGAGACGCTTCAGGCCTTCTTCCAAACGTTCCATAAGTCAAGCTGATCGCCTGATGCAAAGAGATATGGCGAAACTACCTAGTAAGCGATCCAGGCGCGGAAGACCGAGTGAACGGCCTAGTTGCGCTCGTTGCAAGATTCAGAAAAGAAGAGTGAGTTCAGAATCTTCGAAATAAACGAGAGCTTACAAGCGTCAAAGTGCCATGGGAACGCTAAGGCTTGCGAGTCTTGTGACATGTCACCCTTGTATCGGGAGCTTTGCATTCCCGCAGACTTCAAAGGATCGCGGACTCTCCTTCACAGTGAGTTACAGAGTCTAGCAGACAATTCGATGCTAAGATATCATAGGTCTATACCAAACACGAATCCAATCTTTACTCAACAATGTCGCTGAATGGATCCTAGTAGAACCCTGCAACGCAGTAACTATTGCAATCTCGAATGGATTTGCACCAACAATGCAGGTAGCATTGAAGCCATACGTTCCCTTCAACCAGGATGCTCTTACTCACGTTCTATTCCGTGGGACCGAGGCTGGCATGATTACCCCGCGGGCTGAGAGCACTGCATTTTCTCTGCAGGATGATACTCTGACATTTCAAAAGATCGATGCCTATTGCGATAGTCTTGCATTCGACCTAGCACTGAGTGAAGGGAAGCAGGCAACGGACAGGAATAGACTGGCACGTCATATTCTAATGTTTGCTACGACACAATGTGCAGGGCTCCAAAAAGGGCCGAGTATAGCAGGGGTATGTAACTGGGCTGTTTATCATGTTATCTTGAATAACTCCTCGGGTGAATGATTCAAACTAACTCGACATATAGATCAGCTTGGTACAACTCGCGTTACGGTTCTGGGCCATGCAGGCTGTCTTTTTCAAGTATCCCTGGACGATAGTGAGAGGAGCGTGGCTTGTAGGAATGTATCCGCTGCATATCCCCGGGTGTTGGCTTGGAAAGACACTGCTCCCACGACTCGTGAACCAACAACTCGACAAAGCCTTTGAGATTCGTATGGATGAACTTGAGAAAGAGATCCTTGAACAACTTCAAGACATGATTCTTTGCCGCGAACGAAGTACCTACTGGTGTGCCATTTTTTTAACAACCTTTATACTCTTACACAGCCTCGAGAAAGACTCATGGAACATGCACGCCTGGGAGTTTGAGAAGAACCGCGATGGGGGAACTCGTTGGCCTTTGAGAAGAGACCCGTGTGATTACTATGGTCAGAACAAACATATCGCAGACACATTGACGACATACTTCCATATCGTGACGAATGGGCATGCACCATTTGCCATAGACTGGACAAAATCTTCAAACCAAGGCCTCCTGGGTGAGAGTTCACATGCTCGATCTCTGATTGAGGGCATACAGAAAGACCTACAGAATCCGCAGTCCAGTAATGAAATGGCCTCCTGGATTTTTAGTGACACATACTAATTAGATCACAGGCTACGGGAGGGAGTTATATGCCTTGAGCGAGTTCCGAAGGGACGACGTTGAGAGCTTGAACTATTCCTACACTAAGAGACTGATTTTGGGTTAGAAATTCCGCTGCTGGTTCTACGAGCATCTCAACTATAAAGCTGCATATAAACAATTAATTCGAATATAAAGAAACTCTTTGTTGCCTGTATTCTGTCCTACATCAATCATCCTAGCCAGCCTGGTGGCCGCTTCTGATACGTTCGTCTAGCCGTCATCAACAGGTACATGTACACCAATACCCTGTAAATCTAAACCTGCGACACTATCGGGTGGATTCTGCGGGTAACCGACCTTAGTTCAGGGGCAAGGCAGAATTTGCTATGAGCACTTATACATATAGATTCACTCCTCGAACCGGGTACTTTTTTTTCGTGATAAATTCAAGCTCAACCCAACGTTTTGGCGGACAATATTAATCTACTCATTCCTCGTGTGAGATGGCCTCAGCACCTCAGCTGACAGTTGGTGGCTGGTAAGACAATCACAGCCTGGCTTTTGGCATGCTGTCATTTGTGCTTGCGCGTCGGGCATACGGGAAGGGATCATCGAGGTCTCGGAGCCACATAGCTATTGAGGTATCTTGTCCCGTGAGCGACTTTAGGCGGTGTAACGCGGCGTATTTGGCCTCCTTCGGACTTTTTGTGTCAGGCTGCGGTAATGGTCAGTACGGCTGGCTACACAAACGGATGAGTGCTGCTGACCTGTTTGTTGCCGCTTTTAGTTGTCTCATCCATTTTGCGACATCAAGTGAACGGTACGGTATGTATGCTAGTAGGATAGGTACAAGCAGTTGTGTTGGTGATTCAGAAATGTTTTAAATTATTGCTTCTTTACAGCAAGGGAGCCAGCTACTCAGGTCCCCTTATACCTCTGTTCGTCTTCCTACGCAGCGCCCTGTCAAAGTTCTATTTCTCTTAGCGTCGGAAAGTATGAAAGATATCAATATTCTGATGTTTTCCGTTCGACTTTCCGCTTTTTTCGAAGCTGTGTGATCGAGGCCATCACTAACAAAGATGCGGAAATTGAAGGGTAGACATGTAGACTAGTACAGGCTGATTTACTCCTTGCTCCTTTGATTCGCCGCCATGGCCGCCTGCAGTCAACTTGCATATTGCCAATGCAACATAGGCCAACGTGTTACGCCATTCATTATGCAGTAGGATTTCTTGTGGTGTGACAACCTTTTCGAATATGTCTTTCTTGGTGTCCCCTGGTTTGTTGCATTTGCTTTCCGTGGGTAAGCAAGGGAGGCCTCGTAACCTCCTTCATAAGTTCATATTTCCGAGTCTTTTGCCCAATGAGAGATCTCTTCTTGTTTTCCCATTTCTCCGACGTCAGGACTCTCGCCCGGTAAATATACAAGAATGCCTTGCAATCAATTCCACATCTTGCTAGCACCCTGCCGTAAACACGATGCAGTCTATTACGAAATCCGCCCGCTTGGCATTGGTCTTCTTGGGTCTCATGACTTTTGCCGACTCCGTGACCGACAGCCTGCTACCAGCTCTTGTTGATGACGCCCACACCCAATCGGGGCGCTGGAATTTGGAAGCTGCGGCTCTTATTCTCAAGGGCGTGTCTGGTAAGTTTGGCGCTTCATCTCTAACGACATTGTTACTGACAGAAACCCAAGATGTTATAGGCCAATCTGTGATTGGCTATCTTCTCACCACCAAGCAAAAGCATCATGCAATGAACATAAACACTACAAGTATTCTTGCCGCCAGTCTCGTCACACTGTTGAGCTGTATGCGACTATCAAGCATATAATCCCCAGGAACTCCAAACTAATAGTAGTAGTATTTTACGACAATCAAGGGCCTGTCTTGCTTGCCATAGGAGGCCCTCTAGTCAGATGTATCGGAGGAGGATCCCATGCCTCTGCATTTCTCGTACTGGCCATACTGCATGATCAGAATCCCACTCAAGATCGGTCTGGTCCCTGATTTTTTACACCTCGATGATCATGCCTTTATATTAATAGTTCTTCAGATCCGTGTATTACTATTGGACAGGAGCCATTTCGGTGTTGGCTCAAGCTTTCGGTCCATCTATTACCTCTGTCCTCGCTGGTCACAGTCATCTCTTGCCTGGGATACTCTCTGGAACCTGTTGTCTCATCTGCTTTGGGATTGTCGATTCATTGAAACGTCCGCTTTACGAGAGCAATAATTCTAGCCATGACGAGTCTACTGTCTTGTTGCCTAACCACCAAAATGACATTGAGCCTAAGAGCCTCAGCATATCGGTGACAGAGTATTTCTCTAAGTGCTTCGGCAAGAAGTCTCTGATCCGAGACTCGGGTCTAACATTCCTGCTACGAGTCTTTTTCCTCATGGCTATTTGTAAATCGACTCGGCCACTTTTCAAAGCCTACATTCAGCACAGAGACAATGTTAGTCCTAGAGAGGTACTTAGTCCTATGTCTGTTTCAACCCCACGATTACTTACTTCGATCCTCTATCTAGGCCGAGGGTTTATGGCTTCTACGTAGTGTTATGAGCGTTCTAACTTTTGGCATCATCCTACCAGCCATTGTCCTGGGCACTGCATCAAGGGTGTCATCTCCTAACAGCATCAACCTTCATATAGCCAGAACCAGCGTTATATTCATTTCGATCGGTGCCTTCATGATCGGGCTATCCGGCTCTCTCCATTCCATCACCACAGGTTTGTTTCACCCAAATACCGAAGATATCACTTTCTGAAACCGGATTAGCCCTCGTAATAAATACTCTCGGTGTAGCAACTGATCTCAGCGTGCTTGCTTTTGCATCGTCTTACTTTAAAAGCTCTGATGCAGGATCTGTCATGATGGCGATAGCATCAATCGAGAGCGTGGGAACCTTACTCGGAATCGGTGCGCTGTACCCAATCTATCAATGGAGTATGAACGAAGACCTACCGTTCCTCGCTGGAGGCGTTCCTTACTACATATGTGGGGTGAGTACATAAAGCTCGCGTCTTGTGTAGCTTCCCTGCTTATTTCAACTATAGTCTCTCTACGCTATCACTGCCGGAGTTCTGTGGTCTTTAAAAATGAGAAGACAAGCTTCTGAGTCATGAGCTGCTGTAAGTAGGATCATCCCTGTAATAACTGTGCTAATAGACGTTCTCCTCACTGAAGGAGATCAAACAAGTTCATGCAAGCAGTAGCAAAGCATCTTAAGGCTCAGCTTAGTATCATGAGAAAGCTGTTGATCAATAAGCCATGCTGAGCACATCGCGAAATCTTTGGTGCCGCATTATTCAGAATGTCCCTAACTCGGGGGTGGGATAGGGAAAGGTTGAGTTGGGAACTTGTGGTACAGTAAAATACGGTGGTGTGATCAGGTGCAAACTCAATAAAGCGTACAGGACTGCAGGTCGGGGTATTTGGGAGCCTGTTTCCTTTTCCCCGTGAAGTTGCAGAAGCTGGTGTTGGTTCTTCTCGTCCAGTATGAAGTTACCTGCTATAGGCAATATGAGGGGGTAAAGTAGCCTTTCCTGGAATTCGGTTGGTTAAGATTGTTTTTCTGGTACTGTGGACCTAACCTGTGATACTGTTTACTCAACTGCCGGTCTTGGCGTCTTTGGGCCTTCCCTTCGTTATCTTGGTATATCTCGCTAAGCTATATCATAAGCTTTCATATCGTCAGATAGAGCTTAGTCACTCGAAGGAGCCTGGAGAGTGGCCTACAACATTTCGGACTCCTTCTGTCTCAACATTGAACAAGGTATCCATAAACTGGCATTTATGAATGGCTCGGGATGTACATGAAGTCCGCGGAACCTGCTCATATAGACGCTCAGTTGCAGACTGCAACCCAACTTGTGACAACTCTTATGCACTGGCCCAACCAAGATGCAACTATTTCCAAATTTATGCGCCATGAATCACCGTATTTCAAACACGAGTATTCGGAAAACTACTCGAGACTGGTCGATCGTCGCCAAGCGAATACGAGGGGTCCACAACGGTCATGCCCGTGCACAAATTTGGTCCAGATCAAGATGCTCTTCTCTCCACTGCTTTGTATGCATATGCGTCGATACCATTACATCACCCACTAAACCGAGTCATTCAACCGGAGTATGTTTGTTTCAAAGAGGAATTTCGCCAAGCCTTTACGAAATATCCGCTTGAGATGCATCGGTAGTTGGCACTGGCCTCGGGGCCGGGCCCTTGAAGGTCCCCGTCATATGAACGTCGGGCCTTCGGGCGGCACTAACTGCAGATCATCTACGCCACTACAGATTCAGTTCTGTCGATCGTATATTGGATCTTGAAGTATAAAGTTTTGTACATCATGAGAGGAATATCTATTCATCGAGCTTAGGACAAGACAGTTTCAACAGTGATCTCTCATGTCGTCCTATCTAGATCTCCTTCTGGGCAACCCCCAGTATGCTACCTTTTGCGGTGTCACTTTATTCACTCTCTTCGTCATAAGATACTCTCTACTCGGCCATGTTACAAAGTTTCCGATCTTGAATCCGATAAAGTCACTCGAGCTCACAAGCAGCCGTGTAACTCAGGACTTCATTGCCGACAGCAAGAATATTCTCACAAATGGCAGGGCTTTATACAAGGACCAACCGTACAGAGCCTATACGGACTGGGGAAAAGTGGTCGTGATTCCTCCTAAGTTTCTCGATGCGCTGAAAAGCCACAAGCAGCTAGACTTTATGATTCCTGCTGAAGATGTAAGTTTCTTCTCTTATAGTGCCTTGGTAATCGCAGTGACTGATTCAACAGGACTCTCACGCATATGTTCCCGGATTTGATCCCTTTGTTTCTGACCCAAACATTGCGAAAGTTGTGACCAAGTACCTGACCAAATCTTTAAGTCGGTTTCCGTTTACCCTTGGCTTTTGACATACTGACTCTTTTGGCTTAGCCAAGCTCACGGCACCACTCTCGGAGGAGGCATCTTTGGCCTTTCGTCAAGTTCTTACGGACTCCACTGGTAAATATTCTCCTTAAGCCCTCAGGGTCTAAAAGAGATTGACCTTGCCGAACGTTTTAGAATGGCATGAAATGCACCCTCAACATGATACCGTCCGTATCGTATCGCGTATGTCATCACGAGTATTCATGGGCGAATCCCTGTGCCGCGACGACGAATGGGTCAGAGCTAGCGGTGACTATACCATTCAATCCTTCAAGACGGGCGACATTCTGCGGACGTATCCTCGATTGTCACGACCCTTTGTACATTGGTTTCTTCCATCTTGCTGGACACTGCGCAAGAAATTGGCCGAAGCAACCCAATGTCTAAAACCTCATCTTGAACGTCGCAGCGTTATTTCAGCAGAGGCCGAAGCACAGGGAAAGCCCTCGCCGTTCGACGATTCAATTGAATGGTACAAGAAAGAAGGCTCTACACGCAACCCGGCACTCCTACAAATCTCGTTGTCACTCGTGGCTATTCACACAACGTCGGATTTATTGATGGAAACGCTTTTCAATATTGCTCAGCATCCTGATTTATTCCAACCACTTCGCGAAGAGATCACGAATGTGTTGAACACAGAGGGTCTTAGGAAGACAGCCCTATATAACTTGAAGCTCATGGACAGTGTCATCAAAGAGTCTCAGAGATTGAGACCAGCCTTACTAGGTAAGTAGCTCAACGAGTATCCTCTATCATCCGTCTAACCACTTTCCAAGGCTCCTTCAGGAGGCAGGCTATGGCAGACATCACCCTTCCAAATGGCGATATGATCAAAAAAGGAGAAAAGATTGTCTGTGATACAACTCACATGTGGAACGGCGATTACTATGAAGAAGCTGCAAAGTTCGACGGCTATCGGTTCTTGCGAATGCGGGAGGCAACTGAGCAGGACAAGCACCCGCATCTTGTCAGCACTAGCTTTGATCACTTGGGATTTGGCCATGGCAATCATGCGTGCCCTGGACGATTCTTCGCGGCGAATGAGATCAAGATCGCGCTGTGTCATATGCTCTTGAAGTATGATTGGAAGTTGGCGGATGGTGTAGTTCCTAAGCCGTCGGGTTTCGGAATGGCTTATTTGCCTGATCTCCAAGCCAAGCTCCTTATCAGACGACGGACTGAGGAGTTGGATATTGACTCTATGGAGACGTATTAGAGTGCTGCAACTCGAAGCTGGTTACTCTTTACAATGATTATATGAGGACAAGACAATGACAGTGATTTTGTTCTCGTGAAAATCTTTTTGCAGGAATACGAGTTTCTTATACAGTGGCAGTTCAATGTATTGTTTTATTTTAGTCAAAGCTATGTCATTATCAACAGGGCTCTAGATCGTCGTCTCTGTCATATTCTCCCGTTCGCCGTGAATGAGAACTAAACATGCGTCTGGGTTTCGAAACACTTCCTCTGTCTCCGCGTTCTGCCAGCCTTGTCTGGCTATCTGCCGCTTGAACATCTTCTAGATGATGGGTCCCGTTACTAACCGAACTCGAAAATGTGCCTTCTGCTATGATGCCGCAATTTTTGTCGCGTGCGATCTTTCCGATGAGATCTGCCATAGACATCTCGATGTGTAATTTTACAGTGTATGCTAGTGGATGAAACTGCATGTATCTTTGAACAATTAGCATGTTTTTCGTGAGCTAGGGGCATAGACGTACACAAAGGTATTTCGTAGACTCATCATTGTAATAATAAGGACATCCATACTCAAGGAAAACCCAATGATAAACATATTGAAATGCGTCAACCTCTTATACTTTGTAAGGCCGTGAATAATAAGATTTTGGCGAACAATGTGGATGAAGTAAAAGTTTAAACAGCCGTCAACAATAAGATAAATGACTTTTTCGCATCGATCCCACCACTCATTGATGTGGATCCATCGTTCGGATACTTGCAATCGCGCCGGAATCCATATGCAGTAGACGGAAATATTGACGGCAGTTATAAGTGTGCCGATTAGGACTTTGAGGCGGTAGGCCTTCTTTTTGTTGGTGAGGAGGATACCGCAGCGGTTGACGATGATTTGGAGAAGGAATTGGACCTATCAGGTGGGGATTAATGTTGGCGGTTCGCGCGGATGGCTTTGAAATTCGTACCTGAAGAGCCCATGTCGTGACTGAGAAGCGGTCAGTAAATTTCATATTCAGGAGGCTCAAAACTTACGAATTGTAAAATAAAATGCAAAGCTGTAGTTGCTGTCAGTCGACGTACGTTCTCATCTCCCAGCATGGGACAGATAACTCACCTTGGGGGTATAATGTCCAGTAAATGCAAGATACAAATAACCATAAAAATTGCACAGACCGTCAACTCCGCCCAGACCATTATAATATACGCATTTCGAAACACCCGCCGTCCATGGCGCTGATACACCTGCCAGCTCTGCCTAATGGCCTTGAAGGTAGTCAACCATCCAAAGCCAATCGTGAAGCCCAACGCCGTCGAGGCGATGACAAGATCACCTCTCGTAACCTCCTCGGCTTTGTAGTGGGGAGAGAGGAGGGTTAACATGTCATATCAGATGGTGAATCATTTGGGCGTGATATCCCGGGTGATGTTTTCCATGGTCGAGGAAGTGGTGATGCATGAGAGGCAAGAAAATACCGTACAAACTCGTGAAATTGGGTAGCGCCTGTGGATTCACGCTAGGCAGAGCCACTACGCTCATTTGGCCAATGATGCTATATAGCATAACGTCAGATCTTTATTTACAATTGAACCAATCGCCTCCTTCAAAAGCAGCCACAATGACCCACAGGCGCTACTCAATTTCATGAGTTTGTACGGTATAAGAGGACATCATAGACTACAGGTGAGAAAAGCAAAGATTTGGTGGAGGGCACATGCAGGGCGATATGTAGCGGCGGGCTAATGACTGGGAGTTGTTGAGATGCTAATTGAAGCCTCTTCATGCACGTCGGATCAGAATGTATCGTTGACGTAACTCGATCAGCGATGTATGAGCATGAACAAGTACCGTCTACTGTAGCATCAGCCAATGGGGGAACCTTAAGAGTCTCGAGCCCCTACTCTACAAATAGTTCAAGCCTTTCCCCGCGTCGGCAGATTCCAGACCAAAAGAGGCGTCTTCACTGCCGTCTGCCGTTAAAGAACCGTGCTGCACTGTACAGGCCACAGGGGTCTGTTTTGTTAGCTTCCTGCTAACTGGGTACTAACTGTGCTATAGAGATGATATGCAAGAAGAAGTATCTTATGTTTGGTGTGGTATCCATTATATGCTAGCTAGCCCAATTGGCTTATACCATATTAGTGTTCTGCTAATTGCATAACTGATGTAACCGGAATATCCATAATTTCATAAAACAGACCCCTGCGGCCTGTAGTTTCCGACTCGTGCTCATGACTTTGCTTTGCTATGTTCCGCTTTTCTTGGAATATTGGGTAACAAGATCTGCGTGCCAAGTGACGTTCTACGTTGCTGATAAGTGACCTATCGATTAAAGGGTTGCGCATCAACCAATTGGTGGTCGTGAGTGGCTGGAGATCGGCGGTTGTGTGGTGAGGCTGAGACTTTTGAACGAGTCAAGCAGGGAGAGTTTGAGGGAGCAGTGTCTAGAGTGCGTCCAATTGCATTGTAGTGAATTGATTCATTTCGTGGCAAGCCAGCCTCTTCGACCCCTCACGATCAAGCGGTAGACATCACTCAAAACTCTATCGGTGATCTTCGTGAAGTCTCTTCGTATCGTGGTATCTTCATTTTGCCAACGAAGCGACTCTTCTCACCGCTCTTCAGCATCTTCGTAGTATTCACATGGAAAAAAGAAAAGAAACGTAATTAGGTTATGGCGCAGGTCATCTGTCTTTCCAACGATTCGGTTCGTCACCCGCTTTCCTAGGGATAAACCCTCCCCGCTAATAACCGGATCGTCAAGCCACAGCTACCGTTAGCACAACCAAAACAAATTGGGATCTTCCACTGCGATGAGGATACATACTGCTTTCAGCTTTACCTCGCTGCACGTAGCTGAGTCAGGATGGAAACGAATCGGGTGCGGCTCGTGCCGAGACCCATGACTCTAAATTGATGAGTCGACTTTACCACCTGAGGGGATGCCTCTGGAATGTCGCTTATGCCAGTGCTGAAATCGACACTAGCGGGTGTTGTTGAGTTCCCCGTTAAAGGGCCAGGGATGAACTGTCAGCTGGACTGTGTATCCAGCCTTTGGTGGCTGATGGCTGAGCTAAAGAGAGTGCCGAAGTGCTTCTCATGACTTGACACATCTCAATGTGGCTTCGGTTTGGCGAAGAGTATTTCCGGCGTGGCATAGTTGCGAAAACACTTCAAAGTGGTAGAATGATTTGTAGATAAGCACTGTAGCATCTGTAAAGCCGTGGCGAGTTCAGCAATGTGTAGCATCAATTTAATGTAACATGGTCGACCCTGAAGCTAATCATTCCCCGCAAATTCGAGCTGGGTGATCAGCCTCTAATTGAAGCCGGTGCAGATGAAACGGCACTCATGACACTAACTAGTACAGGAGGCGTAAAAAAGAGTCTGTGCAAAGATCGATCATTGCAGTACCGGTTTTATAACTGTTAAGTGCAACGATCAGGTTTCAATAAGGCTGATGTCGACGAGAAGAATGCCATGTCGAGGTAGCTGTTCGCCGAATCTGTGCCAGCCTGACTCAACTACCCTAAAGCTAGTGCAAAGGTGAAACTGTCCATGCTGATAGGCCATTAGGTCTCCTGTCATAAAGTATGGGAGTTTGATACTTTAGAGAATGACATTTGGAGATTTGGGAATTCTTTTGCCTTTATTAGGGGACGACTTTCGACGTTGTCAATAGAGGCCAGGGCCTTGTGTGAGTTGGATAGGTGGTTGTTTACCTAACATCGTCCGCTGGAGCAACATGTAGCTGAGCCTCACATCCGTCGACCATCTTCGCAAAGGTTTATTTATAAGTTTTTCTATTACAAATCGTATATACTAAGAAGCTGCTGATCTCTTTCCCGGTGGGGAATGCATCTTCTCCGCGACCTGGACTTATCTCTGCACTCTATTTGCAGTTCGTTCCACCGTGAACGAAAGTACCATCGGAGTTCTCGCAACCACATGTTCCGTCATTAGGATCCTTGATACAGGTTGTACCAACACCAGGGGACTCGCCATTGTCGCTAACAAACGTCAGATCCACATCATCAGCATTATTCAGAAGACTTACTTCCAAAAGAAGGTCCAGTAGTCCGCATCAGCAGTGAGATCGCTAGAAGTGGGAGCATCACACTCATAAGCTTCACAGATGCCGTAAGGGGCACCGTTATTGGCATCATATTGGTGATCGACCTTGAAGATGGCAAAGGTCTGCTGGCCAGAGACACGGGTGTTGTAGGCACACTCAGCGGCCTGGATAGGCTTGGGGGTCTTGGAAGCTTTTGGAATCGTTAGTACATGAAAGGCCTGGGGTAGTTGGGTTGACGCACGAGAGCATGAAGGGTTCTTGAGGTATTTGCCCTTGGTGTTGCTCTGAGCAGGCTCAAGAGTGGCAGTAACGGCGCCTGCAATGGCAAGCAGCGAAGCCAGAGTAGTGAGAGGATACATGATGAATGATATGAAGTCCGATTTCTTGGCGGCTAGAAATGGATAGTCTGGCAGTGTCAAGACAGGATTCTAGCTCTAAAGGTATTCGCAGACCTTATATACGAGAATTTCTCTCCTTTGTTTCAAGCAAATTGAAGGCTTCAATTTGAAGCCTTGTTTTCGAAACATGCCATAGTGGAGATTCTCCTGATTCTCCTGGTGGAGCGCTCGCCCCTTGGCCAATTCTAGCAAGGATAAAGTGGCTCAAGCTCAACGGCAGCTGTCGTATCTATACGCGGCCTAAAACATGCATGGATATCATCTGGGTCCGTCAGTGTTGTTTGGATGAAACAGCAGGTTTTGAGGGTTGCAACTGGTGGAGATATTTGGTCAAGCAAGCCGATTCTCCGATGGTGAGGTTTCGGAGATATTGTCAACTGGGGTATGTTTCCTTGGATTGAGTAGCTGAGTTGGCCTTCATTGTATTTATTGCCCACATTCCGTGATTCTCATGTACAGTGTTCCATGTTTGACTTATCTCTGCATATCGGGTCGACCTGAGAGCTTGACTTTTGATTGGAACAAGTTTAGACGAAGGCAGGAAGTTGTCCGTTATCCCGGCCTATTCCCTGGACGGATAACGTTGAAAAGAACGATCGAGAACAGGTAAACGGCATTTGACTAGCTATTGGTTTTCAAGTAAAGTATGTGATTACATACGGAAGTTATTAAAAGGTTATCTAAGCCAAGGTGAAGAGTACTGAACTAAGCTAAAGGTCCTCCACATCCGCAGCGGTATGCGGATGAAACGTCTCAAAGTTAAAAATCGCTTTCTTGGTCTCTCCCTTGGGCTCATACAACACCAGCTCTGGACAATCACCCAAGTCCCCGAATGCTCCCGAGTCAGTGAAGAAACCATCTTGCAAGGTCCCTGTAACATTGAAATGATACCCAATCTCTCGCAGTCTTTGTCCGGCACAGCGAAGTGACACGCGGGAGCCATGATGGTCCTCTAGTGTATCTTGGATGTCTGAGAGCCGATAAAACATGGAATACGAAGGAATAATGCCATCGTCACGAAGCCACTCATATGTGGGTAACCTCTTGTGGAGAGACATGGCTTTTTGGAAGTACGGGACTGCTTCTTCGGAGACTTCATAGTCGCTGAAGCACTCCGGGCTTAAGGTGCTAAAGCATGTGCCATGATTAGCCCATTGATCTTGCCAGAGCTCGTCGTTGTCTCCATCGGGCGACTCCCAGAGCTTGCTCATCTCGTCAATGGTCTCTTCAGCTCCGGCGTGGTAGAGGATCTGTGTGATGTTTGTGTATGTGCGGTTGGTATCGCAGTTGGTAGGGAGGGAGCCGTCGTTATGGATTGGCCAGAGTCCACCAACTGTCCATGAGTCTGAGGAAGAGGTTAGGTACAGCTTACTTGTTTGTGCGGGGGACAGTGACTCACCCAAAGGTCCAGTGACTGGTCGTGTATCCCAGACTTGAGTCTGAATTAGTCTCGCAGGTGATGAATAGCAGCAGGTATTGTCAGCACCATTATCATCATAGCATGAGCCTCGGCGGCCACTGGCGTAGACATTTGGTGTCCCAGCGAGTGCTACAACAGAAGTAGCTGCTGTAATAAGAGACAAAATCTGAAACGAAGTCATTTTGCTGCTATCTCAAGGTACTGCAGTTTTCACTTGAGTTACTTTGAAATCACTTAGTTTTGCAACGATGTGGCCCCTGACTTTATAATTCTCAATGGCACCGCTTTCACCATAACATGAGCGATTTCTGCACCCTCCAGATTGTACGATCAACCACCCGCAAGCCGTGACTGACAGCATCATAGAACTGTTGGTCTGGGGCTGATACAAATCCTAAATTGGCAAAGTATATACCCTTATCACCAATCACAAACCGAACCGCGTCAGCTACAATCCGAAAACGTTCAGCCTCGTCTTGGGGCTATGTAGAGTTTGCGGAAGTAAACTGACACGATACCAAATGCGGACCATACAAGACAGACAACGAGTGATACTTTTGCCGATCCATACCAATTCACCAATTCACCAATTCACTTTTGAAATTCTTGTTTTTTCGTTCATGTAAGGTACTGAGATCGTTATTTGTTTTCATTCAAATCCTGATTTTCTTGGACCTGCAGGCCGTTTGGTTTCAGTTGAAGCCACGATGATCACAATTTCTCCTCATGGTGATAACACGAAGGTTGGAATGCGGACCGGTCCGTATAACTGCAGCTGCAGTGGTTGGACGGGTGATGATGTATATCTTTGGCCCAAGCTCCTCAGCCATGGGCTTACGTTGGAGAAGTTGGAACTATTTGAACCGTCATTCCAGAGATCACGAGGGAAAAGTTATTATCGGAAGATTAAGGATTGCCATGCTGTGGTTCTAAGAATAGGATTGGGTCTGCGTGACTGCCAAGGTCCAAGAGATTCTGGATCATTGTTGTCAGCTTCAGGGCTGGATGAGCTTTACAGGTGAGACAGACACCGATCCTCAGATGGTAGTCTGCGATTAGATGAGAAAATGTCTCAGATGCGTGCAACGGGATATCTACCCGGGATTTAGTAGACCCATAAGATCGGAACTGAGACGTAAGCATATCTCTTCTTCCGAACCACTCAACACCATGACAGATTTTCTTCCAACTCTTCAAAATCTAGCAGCAGTCTTGGCCGAACTCAAATCGTTTCTCGGCCAACCCAACACAAGGACCATAAACTCTCACCGTCATAGAAACCTGATTGTCGGAATGTGATAGTTAGAGTTTTACTTGTCAAAGGCTGGGCCACCGCCACAAACACGAGGACAACGGCGAGAATGCCACGGAGCATATGCAAGCTTCAAACGACGATTGATATCCAGCTTGACTCGTGCGAGGAGTGTAACCCGGCTGCGCGGACTAGGCACGGCCCCAGAATTTAGGCTATTTGAGCTTGTGTGGAGAATGAAACGTCATGATGTTGATGGACTGGAATGTCGATCGACCACTCGATCAACCTGGTTTTTGGGGCTTGCATGAGAGTTTCGCTGCTTAATTGATATGTCGTTGAAGTCAATTCAGTTGGTGAGGCTTCCCAACGGTCTGTATTCACATTGAACGTTCCATTTGATGGTTGATGATAGCTTCAGAGAATATTCCAAGATTCGCTTCGTATTACACCGAGGTCGATCAAGGATGACACTCCTGCTCGGACCGATACAGGCTTTCGGTTAGTAAAGAGGGGAAAGAACAATGTCATCAAGAACAAGATAGTCTATAAAACCGTCATCAATTACAATCTCCGTTTCTTCTCCGCATATTTTTACCATGATACGCTCGTCGAAATGAAAGTTTTCAGTATCATCGCGTGCGTTTGCGCATCCTCACTGGCTTCAAAGCCGCCTCAGTTTCACAATTCAGCAAACCATCCTGGAGCCGATCCTCATGTGATCTACGACTACAAGACAGGCCAATATTATGCTTACTCTACAGAGGGGGCAGACCCCGGCAGCCTGTTTGCAATCTACAGCAGTCCTGATCTGTCGACTTGGCATAAACATCCTGGTGGTGTGCTGAAAGCGTGCTACGATGATGACATGAACCGCATCGAAGGTGGCCAAGCCTGTTGGGCGCGTGACTGGTACTGGGCTCCCGAGACATATTACAACGAGAAAACCGGGTGGTACTTTTTTTTCTTTGCTGGGCGGTTGCGGGAGGACTTGTCGAAGGATTACTTCCGATATTCGGACTTTGAAGAGCCGTCTAAAATTGGCGTGGCTGTTTCTCGTTCGCCGACGGGACCGTTTAGTGAAATTGAGTCTAAGCCGATTGACTACTATCCTTTCGATCCGGACTATCACGATGTTAACCTCATCATGGACGAAAAGCAGATGCTGCCTCCTCAGAGTCTTGCGGAGGGTAGGACTGCGCCGCAGGGAACATATATCCCTACCATTGATGTCAACATCTTCTTCGACCAAGATGAGCGCATTTATCTGTATCTCTCGCGAAATGCATATAGAAACTGGAATTGGGATAAGAAGCTGGGCAAGTATATCGAGGAGTCTAATATCATCGTTGTGGAGATGGAACGAGCTTGGTGGGATGATCCAAAGGCATCGACTATGCCAGAAATCATCGCCTCGCAGAGGAACATTCATGCAAAGGATGCGCCAAAGCTTCCCTCGAACATCACTTCTTACAATGGCACTGGTGAGATTGGACCACCACCTCGCAAAGACGGCTGGAAGACTGTTATTTCCTACGGCGCTGATCCTCAAGAATGGGAGAATTTTCACGTCGACGACTATAAGAAGTACAACGGCACGAAGAAAGATCGTCGTTGGGCTGAAGGGAGCACCACTATCACAAGACCTGGCAAGGATGAAAAGCCTATTTACCTTCTAACGTACAGCGCCAATAACTACGAGGCGTCGAATTACGGTGTTGGTTTCGCCACGGCAAAGTCCCCATTTGGTCCATTCCGAAAATCTTCGAATAATCCCATCCTTTCGCAAAAGCCTGACGCTGAAATTCCGATCTACTCGACTGGCCATGGTAGCATTGTTGCTTCACCTGCTAAGCATGACAAGAAAGTTGGCGCAGAGGAAGTCACGCTACGAACACCTCCTGGTGCTGAGCTGTTTTATGTGCATCATGCCCGCAACAGCACAGAGCATGATCGTTCTATTTACACGACTCGAATGACCCTCGATGAATCTGCTGTTTACTTCGGGACTAACGATGCTCTAAGCATGGATCTTACACCACTGGATCAGCCTTTTCCAAAGAACACATATCCCATTGGGCTGGAAGCCAGGTGCTCTGATTCGAAGAAGAGAGGGTGTGAATATCACGTTCATGTTGAGTCTAAGCCAGGAGCTCCTTTTGATATTCTTGATGAAACGAACAGAGTTGTTGGACTGCCTGGAAACACAGTTGCAACGTCTGTGAAAGCTGACAAACGTGAAGGCTCGTTTATCCTGTCTTTCGGCAACAAGTTTGTGAAAGAATTGGCTTACCAGCGCTTGAGTGTTGATGGAAGTTGGTCAACAGTCACAAAGAAGAGAGTCACCTGTAAATAGCGGTTCACTCATACTAACGAGTTACTCATTGTTAGGAAATGCTAAATAATCCAAATTTCAGAGACCCTTCTCAGAAATGCGTACAAATACAGGCGAGGGATCTATGAAAACTTCCATCTTGCACGACTTCAAGGTTCCGTCCTTATCCTTCTTCATAAGCATCGTAGCAAGTGCTGGGACTTTGATTTCTTGTGTTTTGGGGTCGTCCCCCTTGACGAGATACCGAACGTTACAACGATGGTAGATGCAGGGGCTCACATAATCTAATCCTGTGAGAACTTGCAGAGAGAATATGTGCTGTGTGATAGCTTACCAATGTGGATAATATCATGCTCTAACCCGTCGAACTTGGCCCATATACTTTTAAACATCTAGATATCTCATCAGCGTGAGGAAAGGAATTGGTTCTGAGTTTTGCGGCCTACTTCTCTATCATCTGCGACGGATCGCGCCGGGCTGTTTGCGTATTGGATTGTGGCGTCTTCCGTATAGAACCTATCCAGCCATATGTCCACGTTCATTGTGGCACTATAGGCGTTGTTCTATGATGAGAAGTGTGTCAATATCTAACAAAGTTTAAGGTGGAAAAGATAGACTTACATCAACCAGCCAAGCCACAGCCTCTTCTTTTGCGAGCTTAAGATCTGAAGACATTTCGGATCTCACTTTGAGTTTGTTTTTTGCTTAACTTGTTTTCGCAGTTGTTCTAATTTGGAACAGTCCGGACGCGTTTTCATGTATCTTGAAATTTATACCCCCTCACTAATCGAGTCAGTTGGTGGATAAGGTTGACCGCTACACTGACTAAGCCCGCGACTCCCGGAGAACCTAGTTAAGAATCCCAGATAGTTTAGATAGCGATCATATTATGGGGAACTTTCTAAACAGTTGGTCATCCCGGCTTTGGATTCCAGTGTTTTAAACAGAGGTCAGTCACATAGGCTGCGAGGATGGATGGCTGGGCATACCCGTCAACATGAGAGAGGGCCAGAACTATGAACATGTCTCTTCAAGATCTGAGGCTAGAGTATCCAGTAGAGGTTTGCGAAAGGTTATAACGTATTTTATAAGTGGG
>NJCR01000910.1:0-29269 GCA_002234235.1 Fusarium hostae
GGCACCTCAGTGGGCGGGAAGATCCCTGACTTTTCGTAGAGGAATAAGCTCGGATTAGTAATTCCTTATATGCCGACTCAAGACCGTTCGCGGGATGCTTAACAAAACAGTATCCGCTCTGTGAATTCGCCAAGTAATCCTTGACTGATGCTAAGTCGATCTCAGGTTCGATACTATGCATGAGACTACCATATAATTCTTCCGCTCAAGAAGTGAAATACTCTAGAAGCTTGCGAAATTTATCCATAGTTAATTTTAAGCTTCCGTTTGAAACTGTCTCCCTATCATCACTCCAGTAGAAAAGAATAGACGGTGGCTCAGTGCGACCAAAGTTTCGAAGACTGACTAACTCAGCAAGTGGAGATTATGAACCTAGGACCATATAATCCGCTTGAATTTTGTTTAACCTTTCGAGTTGCTGTATATGTGGCCGTTGTGGGATGCCAATAGTGTGATATGGCCTCAATGGCAATGTGCGTTCTAGAAGCAATAGGCGCTGCATATAAATGAGCCTAGATAGTTGTAGACAGTACTGTTATGCCAGCAAAAAGTGTAGGCAGTCTTTAGAAAAACCAAGAATACCGCTGAAGTAAACTAATAGCGTGGAACCGGGCTGCCCAGCAATAAAGGGCTCCGTATAGAGAGTAAGGCAAACCTCATAGAGCAACTCCAGGAAATTATCGAAGGCCGCAATATCGAGCTCAATATCCGCTTGAACCTGTAGTTCTGGATGGGCTTCCCGGCTGAACTCGGCCTGATCGGTGCCACATGCAGAGTCATCATGGTCAAGTTCATCGTCTTCTGAGTCCCAGTTCCCATCACCATCATCATCATCCTCCCCTTCTGGGTCAAGATCATCCTCATCATTATTGCCTATACTCTCTTTATAGTCATGCTCAGCTGAAGTAGACCGACCCTCATTCAGGGCCACAGAAGTCTCTTCCACGTAGAGATAGTTCCTAAAATTAGGCCACAGTCCTCTAGATATATTGAACATATTCTAAATTTTATGACTCCATAAACATTCCAGTCTTACAGAAAGCACTATATTTAACTAAACATTCGCCACGTCTCCCTGCAGAGCATTCAATATCCTATGAAGTCGGATAATAAAGGCAAAATAACATTTCTAAAGTACCCTATATCTGGTTTCATTGCTCTTCTCCGCCATAAGACAGAATGGATTTTCGCGATAAACATGAAGCTTCGGACTCAAGAGCCAGCATAAGAGGGTGCAACTGATGTAATGGACAGTGTTCTCATAGCGATCTATCACCAAGTCTAATGCCCTCATAGTACATGATATTTTCTGTTCATCTACATATAAGCTCCTAATACATATATCCCCTTGCCGGCATCTTTGTGCCATAATATAGTCTGATATCAACGAATATCGATCTGGTAACCGCATCATTGCTTATAGGATATCACGTTAAGCGTTCTCAAAGATGACCCGCCATTAAGTTCTCTCTGGCCATAGACTGATAGATGCAAGAGCATCGCTGCCTAAGTCCTTAGTACTCATATGCGGCTAATTCATCCAGTTAAAATACTTCTCCTCTCGCTCTAATACATCACTTAGATAGGCGCGCGCCTCACAGTTCAGACTTCATATATTTTGGCTCATGTTAGGCCGAGATGATTTTGCAAGTCTCGCTCCCTTCCTCGATTTTCCAGTTTCTCGAATGACCTCAAACCATCTACTACCTTCTCGAGAAGGGAAGAACCGTTGACAGGCAACGCCCTCGATCCATGGTAATTCAGCAGATGCCTCCAGACCTAATATCGGCCTACCTTTTCCTCTTAGGTTTTTCCACAGGTGCTCCTCTATACAATGGAGCCCTAATTTTGGGATTGCCGGAACATGCGGCTACATTTCCGGCACTTCAGCCCGTCCAATTTCGGTGCAGCAAGGCAAGAAATCAGTTTAATCGTTATATATGGTAGTTGAAGCTTAGACTGGTCTTATAGAAGATTTGGGATTGCTTTGACCTGCTTTACCAATACATGCTAGCATTCCAGAGCAATATCTTTGTGTTTTATCCTAAGGTATGTGTTGACCTCATTGGGGAGGGTAGCAAATCTGCATAACTTGCATACTAGAAGTTAATATTCTGGAAGAATAACAAATGGGTGGATTGGGTCGGATGATTGAGATTGCTTACTAGGACCCATTGTCTTCATTGGAAAGAAGCTTATACGGCGATTGGGTATATGCTCCCTATATCTCGGTCTTGGTCAAGGGGAAGGATCTCTATGAACTATCTAAAAGGTTATGGCTACTTAATATACGCCGTAAATCACGCGTATTCGCATCTGCCCACCAACTATGCATCATGTCATTAATTTAAATATTGACTCTGGTTTAAATGAAGTCTACATCTAGCATAAATGAAGTCTACCTCTGTGTAATTTAAGCCTACTCCCTGCTAGGTGGGTCTAGAAATTAAATTCTATTCCCCCATAAAAATCAATTCTACCCTGGGTTGTTTGGCATAAAACAAATGAATTCTACGTAGAATTGATTTTGGTATGGTGCACTAGGCACCGGCTAGCAACATCTTTCTTCTGCAAATCTACCAGAAGCTGCACCATCCTATATAGTGCTGACACAGATTCTCCAGCTTAGTAGCCTCCATGATCAACTTGTTGACCTGCGCGATGACATCCAGCTCCTCGTTATTCTTAAAATCACGACCCGTGAGCTTCTGCTGCACACGATCCAGCACCTCCACAGCTCGCGCGTTCTGACTTTCTACTTCGGGTGCGCCGCCGTTTATCATGGCTTCGCCTGCTGAACTGTTTGTGCAAGCGCGTGAGCGTGTCTGGATTGATGCTTCGGGGGCATTGAGGAGTTCGGAGGGTGCTACGTCGCTGTCGAGAATGGAGGCACGGCGGGCGCGGACACCGCCGGGGACAGGCATTGCTGCGTCTCTGTCGGAGCGGAAGTTGGGGCCTGTTGAGGATGCGGCATTCGTTAAGCGCCATGTAAGGAGGGGATCATGAATGAACTGTGACTGTTAGTATGGAATCTTCAGCTTGGAGATGGAGAGAAAACTTACCGCTTCGAGAACAGCCATGACGCTTTCTTTGTTGTCGCGTAGAACTCTCATTACGTTCTCGCATGTAATTCTGAAGCTACCCTCAATATTGCTGACCCCCATAGCATAGGTCAACATGCGAGTGAGACGGAAAGGAACCCTCTCGGGGTACTTTTCTCTCTTCATTGCCACCTCGAAACAATCACCGAAATCGACATGAATGATCTTTCCAGTGACACGATTAAGCTTCAAGTTGGAAGGATGACGATCACCTAGACCCAGAATATATCCCACTATGGACATAACACCCAGAGAGCGAGTATAGTTCGTTCGTCTCTCAAGCCAAGCCTCAGAAGACTTTGACTTGAGCCAGAGAACACAGTATAAGTCTTGTCCAGTGGTGTTATCCAGTGCATAACCAAACACCTCGACTTTCTGCATTAAGGTCAGGTTATCGTAGTCAGGCGCCATCTGAAGCATAATGCGATGTTCAATATTAAACAGAATCTTGCGGCTCTCACGATACTCCCTAATAAGAACGTGAAGAGTGTCGCTGTTGGGAAACCACCCGAGCAGACCGCTATTCTGCGACAGAGGGATAGCAGGGTAGCGCTGAATGTTGAGATGGCGCTTGAAGCATTCAGAGTCGTAAGCCAGAAGGGTATTGCATAGGCCGAACAGCTGCATAACTCGTTCGTCCTGGCGAATATCCTCATGGCCCTTTAGCAAGAAAGCGTACGACTTTCCGTCACTACCGTTGATGTTGAGCTTTCGTGGGCGCTGCTTAGAGTTGATAACACTAGACGTCGTGTCAAAGGACATTATCCTTACGATGGGCTGTCCGCTCTTGTATGTTCCGGGAACTGCCAGGTTCAAGTTCTTGGCGTTGAGGAGCTTGGGCGAGCAGTACGTCAACTCCAGGGTGGTAACCTGAGGTAGCTGCCTACTTATTCTGCGGAATACCTGATAATACAGATCCCACGCCTGGTTCAGATTGTTGACGTCTTGACTTGTCTCGTACTGTCGGCACCAATCTTGCGCCTCCTTGAGGTCTCGGCCGAACGCTTGTGCGAAAGAGATCTCACGAAGAGTCTCGGGACCGCGCTCAAGAAGCTCATGCAAAGGCTCGAGTGTTGCAAACATACCCTCAATGTTGTGATCACCAAAGTATAAACGCGAAGCCTCTTCCAGTCCCTCATGCCAGAGTTCATGCCACAAGACAGCTACACGAATCAGTTCATGACTGACCGTGTCAGCTTGGGCGACCAGGTTTGCGCTATGCTGCCGCATACTATCCATAATTTGAGCTGCAGAGCGGGATCGGCGTGTGTTCTGCCAAGATTTCATGGCGACAGTGAGGGGATAAACCAAAGCCTGCGGATGAGCTCGTCCAACATCGGCAAGAAGGTTATGCACTGACTGCTGAACTCGCTTGTTAGGCTGGTTGATTCGTGCGATCAGTTGAGGAATCACTTCGAGCCAGGTGTCGACGCTGGCATTAGCAAAGCCTTCTGTAACAGCTGTGTTGACATCTGCGCTTCCACCATGCGTAAACCAGAGCGTGAGCAGTCGGAGAGTATCCTGCAGCGAACTTCCCTGTGAGAGTGCAATAGATTTAAAGAAGCCCTTGACAGCCGGAATAATGTGGTCAATCACCATATTGTGATCCGTCCTTGACAAGTATCCTTTGTTTCCAGCTGTGAGAGTCTGAACGGTCTCAAAGTTAGCCAACGCCCAAGCGTGCCAGGCTTTATACCAGCGAGGATTGTACTTGGTCGCCTGAGAATATGACGTAAGAATATCCTGAACCTGAGTATATTGCCAATCATCCTTGTTGAGCGCAATTAGCCATTCTCCCTGTCGCAAGTAGCATTTGGCCAACAGGACCGTCTCATCATACAGTGCTTGCTGAGTCTGTGGGCTCATGAGAGTAGGGTCCATCTGGTTCTGGAACCTATAGTCGCCAGTGATGTTGACCTTACTACCAGCTTGTGCATTCAGGTGAGCCTTAGCAACCTCCAAACGATGAGCAGCATCATTAGTGAACTTCCGCAGACAATACAGTGTCTTCTCGGGAATATTGGCCTTCTTGTTAGCAGGCAACTGCTGCCCGAGTTCCCACTGGTACTTGAGCACAGCGTAGATGACCTGTGCAGCTGGTGCGTTCCTTGGACCAGGTCCTGGCTGTCGCTGTTCACTCCAGCAGGGAATCGTGGATACCAAAGGAGCGTCACTTCCAATAAGTTGCTTGAGTGACTTCTCAGCCAGTCCCATTCGTCCAGACTTGCGGCAAAGGTTTGCAAACTTGATCCACATGTGCATATTCTCGGTCGGCGCGATCACAATGGCACGTAACCTGAGCATTCGCTGCCAAACCTCGACGTTCCTCTGACAACCTTTCAATCGTGTCTCCCAGGTGCGTCTCATGATGGCCTGCTTCTTCTCGTCACATTGCTTATAGACGATGAGCTCTTCAAGCTCAGCAAGCATTTGCACCCGAACGACGACCTGGTATGCCCGGTTGTACGACTCACTAACCAATGCACTTAACTCGGTATCTAGGCCTTCGCGAGCTTGCTGAACGCAGGCAATCGCCTCGCGGAACTGGTTGCGATGGAGTGCCAAAATCGCACCAAAGAATGATCGATCAGGTGAGTATCTCTTGAGCGATGAGAGATAGTTGTCCATGGAATCCCACTTGTTCAGGCCCCACGCAGCGGCTGTCGCAAGCGGTGCAATCATTCTTTGAACCTCAGGCGTAGAGTTGGCCCAAGTACTACCGGTCAAAGAAGCCAAAGCCTCCCACTCTCCCAAAGCATGCAAACATCGCATCTTACCCATGACAATATCAATGGGTATAGCTTGATCCTCAGGCACCTCCTCCTCACGCTTATTATAAAACGCAAGTGCCTCTTCCCAACGCTCCAGCTTCTCAAACCAGGTTTCTCGCAGCTGGATGCCTTCCCTATATAACTGAGCTTTGCGGAGAATACCAATGGCAGCATCAGACTGTTGTAGCTGATTGTTGATAACGATCAGGGCTTCGACTGCACCGCTGCTCTGGTCTTGAAGGAACTCGAGTTCCTTGTAGTGCAAGGCCTTTGCATACGCGTGACAGCAAGCTGCCTCCCTACCGAGAACTCGAATATCGATCGGCAAAGCCTTGTCGTCATGCTCCATAAACTCGGCGAGGTTGAGTAGGAGGCCAAGCAGATCGGGCGGGACGCTCTCAGATTTTATAGCGCTCTCAATGTTCTGGATGAACTCATCCTGGAATTGTTCATAAAGCTCGCTCCAGCAAGACACGAACGCTGAGTTGAAGAGCTCACGAGCCAGAGGTAAATACACACTGGCGAGGCTGGCGCAAGCTCGAAGTGCATGGTTCGGTGATTCGGTAAGCAGTGTTGTACTGAACCGTCGTAGCCACTCTTGCCAATCCTCCTTTGTGGATTTGCCTTTGGTATCCCAGGCAGCCTTCAAATGGATAGCATTCATCTCCAACTTCTTCATGCCTTGATCCGCAAAAGGAGGCTCGTCTGCGCCATCGGCAAAGCCAGCACCAGAGCTCAAATCTTGTGGCAGAACCTCCCCCTTCTGAAGCTTGCTCACAAGCAGCTCGTAGTTAGAGTGCTGAATCTGGTGCTGATTGATGACCTTATTGACAGTCCCCATAAAGTGTAGATAGTCTTTGCCCAGCTGTTGGATGAGCGCACAGAGCGTATCTAGAGCAGCAGTACGGAGTGGAGGTTCGCCCATGTCCAAAACACGCGTAAGAGGGTGAATGATTTTCGCAGCGAAGTCATTAAGATTCACCTGGCGAGAAATCTTACCTATTGTATCGATAGCCTGCTTCCTGATGAATGTAGGTTGGCCCTGCTTCTCGAACGTCCTGACAATGACGGGGATGATGAGATGCATGTACTCCTCGGCACTGGCACCAAACACCAAAAAAGCGTGCATCACCCTCTCCGACGGTGTTCGCTTGGCGGAAGTATCCTTGTCGAGGACACCAAGCATCAAGGGTAGCAAACCAGCGAGGTAAATTTTGAATTCACCCTCAAGCGACCTCGAAATGGCCTCTACAAGCGACAAGATGGTGGTCTGTAGTGATGGCGAGGTGTGCCAGTACTCCTGCAGAATCTCGATAATTGATGGAAGATAATTTCTTATATGTTGCCGCACGATGCTGACGAGAGTGGCCAGTTGGTTAAAGTAAGACTCGAGTCTCGTGGAAGTGGCCGATCGTATCACCTGGAGGAATGCCGGTATGATTCTATCAAGGAACGAAACACACTCCAAGCCCAGGGTGCGGAAGATGTTCATAATAGCTTCAATCACAGCCGCGTGGTGCTGAACCAATGAAGAGTCCTTCAAGATCTGGAGAAGAGCATTAATCACAACAGTCGGGAAGTACTCTTTGTTAGAGGGTGTCAGTCCGGTCATCATGAGAGAAATGTCGGTCAATTGATTGGCCTCCCCTCGTCGGGAATCGGGAGTTCGTTCTTCGGCCTGAGTTGGTGTTAATAGTTGGAGCAATTTGCGCCATTTCGAAAGATTTACCTGGTGTTTGTAAGGGTCGAGTGCACCCAGGATACCCATCAGCTTGATGGTCTCCTGTCGCAAGGGCACGCGTTGTCGTTCGGTTCTGATGATACTCTGTAAAATTTCGAGCAGTTGAGGATATTCGATGTATGGTTGAATAACGTATCCTGAATTACTTGCAAGTTGTCCTAAAGCATGTAGAGCAGCCTCTCTTTTTACGTCGGAGCTCTGGTCCTGTAATGCATCAAGAATGATTGGCATCAATATGTCCTTGTAAGGCATCATATCCTCGCCACCCACGGTAGCAAGCTCGCCAATGGCCTTGAGGATCGTGGCGGCAACCGAAGGGTTGTTGTCCTTTGCTTTCGGGAGAAGGACTGAGATTATGGACTCAATGTATGGCTTGATAAGTGATTGCGCATTCTGTACCAGAAGGCTCAATAGCTTTGCGCTCTCCTCCTTATTACGTGCGATATCGGCAAATTCGAGCTCCGTAAGCATCTGAATGAGAGTCTTTCGTAGTGAAGGAATGACATATGCTGGATTGTACCTAGCCAAGCGGCCGATAATGGAGATGGCCACTTCTCGAATGGAGAAAACTTCATCGTTGAGCGCAAAGAAGAGGATGCGAATGTTCTCAGCCTTGGCCAAGTGTCTGTCAAATCGTTCGTCGAGAGCCGCCAGAACTGTCCGCCTGATATTCGGTTCAGGATCTGAGACTCCGACCGTGAGAAGTTTCTCTATCACATCACTCACAACTTGAAGCGCATGGCAACTGGTCTGGTTGACGATCGGATCGCGAACGTATAATTGGCAACATGTTAAAGCCGCTGCCTCACGAATCTCTGGATCCTCATCTTCAACATACTTGATTGCGACATCGCGGACAAACTCGTTCAAGACATGTCCTGAGAAATCGAAGCTACCAAGAGTGTTGAGCGCCAACTTAACCTCAGCCTTTCTATGCTCATAAGCATGGGGATCTTTTGCATCTTTGGGAATAATAGGAACTGAGTTGAGGGTGTTTGGCTGCGGAGCACCAAGGGGCTTGAAGGGTTCGCCGCAGAGTACCATGCTGAGCATATCAAGTAGTCTCTCCTGGATTGTCGGTTTGACTGGAGGGATATAGAAACCCATGTCGACAAGGGCTTGTGTGAGCTTGGGGGTGAGGTCGCACGCAAAGATGGGATCCAGAAGTGCCTCCATGTATTTGCTCAGTGTCTGGCCGACAGCTACAGCAAGACGACTGATACAGTCAAATACCGGGTCGACTGAACCTCTCTTGCGAGACTGAACGCTGAGACCTTCTCGCACATAGATCAAGACACCATCGAGGTATGGAGCAATGGCGCTCTTGACCGAATTGGCAATGTTACCAATTGTAAGGAAGGCATCATTTCGCTCCTTGTCTTTCTTCAACATGCCTGATATATATACCATAAATTGGTGTAGCCAAGTATGCGCAAAGTCAGCTGGTGAGTAGCTGGCAAGATCTGGGATCAGAAGAACCACAGTCTTTCGAATAGTGAGATCTCTGTGATCTTTGTGCTTAAAGACAATTTCACATGCTTCTTGATAATGTTCCTGCATATATATAGCTCCCTGCTCGAGCAGTTCCTTGAGAACCAGCAACGAACCGTGAATCGATTCGACCGTGTTTACCTTGAGACCTGCTTTCGACTCGTTGTAAATCTTACTCATCCAGAGTTGCTTCATCTCCTGGTCTCGTTCGCGAAGGATTCGGAAGCAGGCGCTAACTGTTTCCGCCGACATTGCCCGAATAAGCTGCCGGGTATCTCGAAGTCCTATCCAGATCCAGTCAAATATTGTCGGGATATATTGATACATCAGTGTCGGGGCGCTTCGGGCCAATTCGCGCAGGACGAGGACTGCGCTGTATCGTCGCTCCTCCACGCGGTCATTCTGTAGCCATTCGAGAGCTGTGTTGACCTCCGAGTCCACCACTTCCGAGATCATTGATCCACCAGGCCGACATAGTTTTCCAAGCGCGATCGCAGCTGGTTGCATAGGGTTGATGTCCTTGCCTCGAAGGATCGTCTTAAGATTCTGTGTGAAACGCGTGTATTTGACACCGACGTCGACGCCTTCGAAATCAATGAGCGCATCAAGGGCGTAGATGCCTCCGAGGCGCTCGGACGAGTCGCTCCCATGTGTAATGAGCTGTGTAATCTTGTTGTTGACTGAGTTGTAGAAAGCCTGAAATTGTTCAGGGCTAAGGTCTCGATGACAAACAGCTACAAGCTCGCGAAGCTGTACGGCGGATCGTTTTCGCAAATCGTCGCTTGTTCTGTGGAAATATTAGGCCCCTTGCCCTACCAATCGTCACACGGTGAAACCGACCTTGATCGAAGACCGCGGGAGATTTGCTCCAGTCGTTCCGAGGCGACATGCTGTGCCTGCGCCATGATGCCGTCGCGGCACTCGTGTGTGAGCGATCAAGGGCATATGTACTCGAATATCGAATGCTCGATTGTGGGCGAGAGTTCTTCGAGGAGGGTTCGAGGTGGAGGGGGAGATCGTAATTAAGCGTCGAGCGTGGGCGCGCGTGCACGTGTCGTTTATTATGAAGGCGGCCAAGAATTTTCCAAGATATTAATACTGAGGAAATACTCAGCTTTTCTGGACGCCTTCGAGGTAACGACAGGGATAAATAGTAAGATAGGTGCGTAGCACCTGGGGAGGTTGAAGTTTGAGGTTGATGAGCTTGGGTCAGGCGGAGGTCATAGATGGATCGAGGTTTGGAAATGGCGGGCCAGCGGCGATCAATAGGCGGACGGGTACCCGTCCGCCTGGGAAGTTGGAGAGGGCGCACGGCCCAAATATTCTTGTATTGACCCAAACTCCTAAAGATCCGAAAGGGGAAGGTGCACGGGCCGCAACAGTTGGTATTGGGCCCATTACCAGTGGTAATTGGTACAGTAGGATGAGGGATTTTTGGATCACAAACTTGTCTGGGCCACATGCTTATCAACCACGTTATAGCCTATAAATTAGGAACATAAACAACCTCAGCTGATCTCTTTCATGTTTTATCTCCATTTCTTTACTATTTACCATAATGGCTCAGATCCTTGGCCACTGCGACCCCCGGTTCTCCACGCTGCGCGACTTGATGCAACAATTCATCGCGTCCGGGCAAGATATAGGGGCCAGTCTGTGCGTGAACATTAATGGCGACGAAAATGTGGTGGACATATGGGGGGGCTGCGCCGACCCATCGACCGAGGAGCCCTGGGAAAAGGACACCATCGTCAACGTCTTCTCGACAACGAAACTAGTCACCAACCTGGCGGCTCTTATGCTGATTTCACGTGGCCTGCTCTGTCCCGACGACAAAGTTGCCCATCATTGGCCTGGGTTTGCGGCGAACGGGAAGTCGGAAATCACGGTTGGCCAAGTCTTGGCCCACACAGCGGGCCTCAGCGCGTGGCAGGACGATATGACGCTGGAGGAATTGTGCGACGCCAAAGGGGCGACTGACAAGCTGGCGCGCCAAGCAACGCTATGGGCTCCCGGGGCCGCGATGGGATACCATGGCGTGTCCCAAGGGTTTCTCATCAGTGAGCTAGTGCGAAAGAAGACGGGGATGTCTATCGATGAGTTCGTAACGAAGGAGATTTGCCGGCCACTAGGTATCGGGACGGACTTTCAGCTTGGATGCCGAAAGGAGGACTGGAACCGAGTGGCCCCCGTCGTGCCTCCACCGGGACCTTCTATCCAAGAGACACTTCAGCAGGTAGGATGTGAGCCAGACTCGATCACAATGCGCACGTTGTGTAACCCCCTACTCAGAGCTGAGGACGCCAATAGTGCGCTCTGGAGGTCCAGCGTTTTAGGCTCAGTCAATGGTCACACGAACGCCAGGGCCTTGGTCAAAATCCTCTCCTGCTTCTCGCTTGGCGGCATATGTGCGGAAGGTGGTCATCGCCTGCTGTCGACTGAGACCGTGGAACTGGCACTCACGGAGCATGCGAGTGGGGTGGATGCGGTCACAGGGCGTCCCGGGAGGCGCGGACTTGGGATATATCTGACCGGGCCTGGCTCGGGAATCGTCGAAGGCAAGCTGCCAGAGGGCAGTGTTGGATGGGGTAGCGGATGGGGCGGTTCGATCGTGGTTATGGACCGGGACAGGAAACTTACGATCGCATATGCCATGAACAGGATGCTGAGTGCAGAGCATCCTTCCCCAGCAGCGTTTATTAAGACGGTTTATGAGATACTTGGAGTCTCTCTAGCTGCCTAGGCCATTTCCAACCATCCCAGGCCCAGATTGTATAGATTGTCTCTAATTCAGCGGCAAATCACATTAAGTGAACTTCAAGTTTGCCAACCATATACATGCTAAGCTGCGAGGTCAGAAGAAATACATTTTACAGCTTCCCTTTAAGGGAGTTCCCACAAAGTAAGGGATTTCCCGGTGATCCGCCGGATCCGGTGATCTGCCGGATTATTGCCAACTTATACAGGCGACTTAAGTCTAGCATAGCTCAATAAGCACTTTTCAAAATGCACTAAAACTATGAAGATAGTATAATTATTTCCTTAAGACTTATTTCAATTAACTTCGAAGTCATCAAGCCGTTACGGTTATTTCCTTTTCCGCTGCGATTGCCCTAAGTCCTGATATTCCACCACTACCTCCTGACTGCTCTTGATAACTAAAGAAGGCCTTTTAGGCCGAGTTTTATGGCTGGGAGGCATTGATGCCTTTATATTTGGGGTATATAATGCTTCGTTGGGTGGCTTGGATAATATGGGGGGCTAGGTGATTGTGGGAAGAATGACGATAATTTCGTCCCGAATGGCCTCATTCTCTTCAAGACTATCTAAGCTATTCTGCCATGCCTGATGCTTCAGTTATATACTCTGTTGATTCTGTTTCTTTATCTTAATCCAAAGCTGCCAGTTTGCTTCTCTCTTAAGCTGCTTTATTTCTCTTTCCTGCCGTTTTCTCTCCTTTTTCTCCTCCCGCTGCCTCTTCCTCTTTAATACCTATTGCTTTTGCTCCTCTACTCTTTTCTGCCGCAGAGCCTTTTCAGTTCTCTTCTGGAGAACCTCCTCTTCCTTCTGCGCCTCCATTTTAACTTTCTTCTGGCGAGCTTAGGCGATTTTTTGCGGGCTAAACACCTAAGCTGAATTAGGATCTATATAATCAAAGATATAGTCTTTCAGGGCTTTACCACGCTGCCTGCGCTGTTTTTCACGGATAATTGTCTCACGGAGGCCTTGGTTCTCATGCCTGAGTAGTTCAACCTCGGCCTGAAGGCTTTTAAGGGTTCTCTTTAGCTTTCAGGCGCCTGTATTAAAGCTGACTGAGGATTGCTTAACGACATGATCAACAAGTCGCCGTAATTCTCATGCAATAGGTTCTTATAAAGCAATTAAATCATCCAAGCCACTTTCCACATCTGAGTCATTGTCCGTATTCTTTGAAGCCTGAGATAGGATGACGTTAGGATCGAAAGGCTTGAGACCCATCCGTCTCCACCCACTGGCGATGTTCTCCGGAGTGAAAGAAGCTTCCAATGCACCCCAGAACAGGACCCAAAACTCGCATTTAGATAGCCCAGTGAGGCCTTGCGTCTTTAAAGTCCATTAAACAAGTCGGTTGGTATAGGCTGTTAATAAGGGCCTGAAAAGCGAGACATCCAGGGGTTGCAGCCGGTGAGTAGAGTGAGGTGGGAACACCGCAACGATGACCTGATGCGCGTCGCACCAGTCCAAGTCCATATTGATATGGCTAGAGTGTCTATTGGTGATAAGAAGGCGGTAATCGCGCCTATTTCTTGCTTTTGCCTTGGTAAAGCGGTCAAAAACACCAATTAACCACTCTTCCCCAGTTCGTGACTCATCCAGCCAGTTTCGGACGTGGAAAAGAAGGCTGATTGATGCTCCGGAAATCCCTTATAATGGCTCGCTTCCTTTTGGCTGGAAATGGTTTTAGAGCGACGGGTAACTCTTCAGGTACTGAAGGCAGGGTTTTGCTTAATAGGCGCAGGAACTCATGCCAGCGAATCGAGGCCCACTCATAGGCTCGAAGAAGCGATGGTTGAAGCTTGAAAGGGTACGCTCCATCAAGTCCATACGTGATCCCACGCTGAAGCGGCCGGTGCCCACTTTGCCAGGCGAACATGACGTTGAGATCAGCATTATTGCTGCAATCATCATACCTATTGAAGGGCGTATATACTTCGCGGACATGTTTCTCGGTGACTGCTATCGCTAGCTGGCGATATATGCGTACATTGACTTGCTGTCCCTAAAGTTCAGAAGTGGCCCTCATGAGAATATCCGTAAGGCGAGCGGTGGGCCACGGTCTCCTGCTGCTGTAAAACAGCAGGCGAGTTTGTAAACGTTGCTAATAGGGTGTATTAAGCCCAAGCTGCTCCCGGCATAGTAGGTCAGCTACCTTTTGAATATAGATAAGGTATTTATATAGGATGTAGCCAAGTCTGACCGGAAGGAATCAAACTACATAGAACTTATAATTTATTAGTTATTTTGCTTTATAGTGGTGGATAATATATACTATATAACCCCTTTATATATATATTCTATAACTTATATTTAGACCATTTTTACACTTAAGGCTTAATAACTCCTATATTTATAGCATTTAACTGCATAAAATATAGAGGCTATTAATAAGCTGTTTCTCTATTTTAGTGATTTATTTTAGGTATAATATAATAATATACTACCTCTAAAGGCCATTATTAGCAAGACTATCTTTATCTATAATATAGGCTTAAAATAATAATTCTAAATATGCTAAGTTGACCTCATTTTTAAAGTGCTTTAGAAAATTATAGCTACTTATTAAACTAACTATATTATCCTTAACCTTTAATAAGTTAATATTAAGCTAAATGCTAAATATAAGCCTATTATATATTGCCTCTATTTAAATAATAAAATATTCTAGAAGTTTATAGAACTTATTTATTAGTAATTAAATAGATAAATAAGAAACTATTTCCTTATTATAACTTCAGTAGAAAAGTATAGATAGAGGCTTAATATATATAATATTATATCTAAAGTCCTAAAGGCTTATTAACTCCTTAAGTAGGTACTATAAGCCTAGAACTATATACTTTACTTAAATATAGTTTAAGGACTTAAATTATTCTATCTATAGTCACTTTAGAATATTAATATAGAGGTATTTACATAAATGCAGTGCTTATTTAAGAAGCAATATCCTCTGCATATAGATAATTACTAATAACTTAGGGCAGTACTGCTGAGTGAATAAGAATTAGGTTCTCTGGCAATCTGCAGAGAACCTGAGGATATCGCTAAAGTAGACTAGTAGTGTAGAACTTGGCTGCCTATCGGTGAAGGCTTCAGTATATAGGGTAAAATATAGCTGAAATAGGAGCTTAAGAAACTCATTATATATAGCTTTAATGCACCTTCCCAGACTTATAATAAGCAGTTTCAGGTAAGGCCTATTTATATTCACATTAATATTACTTCAATATCCAGAATCATCATAATTGCTTTCATTATTATCAATATCTCAGTCTTTGACATCATTATTATCCTCTTTGCCTATTTTCGAAAAAAGCCTGCCGTCATCATGCAGGCCGTTGTATGCATTATGAGAGGACTGGCTGCCAGTAGGAGGGATTCCTTGCATCTCTGACACTGGCCAAATTCCCTCAAGCGTATTAACATAATCCCAAATTTTATACTTCCAGATGTGGCCTAGTTAAAGAAGCACATCAGGCTTTATGCTCACCTTAATGATATCTCTCTGAGATTTACTTATCATTCGATATATCCGAATAACAAAGGCTAGAAATTGTTTCTAGATCCTCCTGTATCTGACTTCACTACTTCTTTCTGCCACAAGATTAATAGGATTCTTGCGACGGCTCTCAAGCTATAAGCTGAATAGCCAGCAAAGAAGGTTATAGCTAGTATAGCGAACTGTATTCTCATAACAATCTATGACTGACTCAAACGCACCTATAACACACAATAGTTTTTATTTATCGCCCTATGGGCTCATTAGATTCGGTTTGCTATTCCTGGCACCCTGTCCCAAGGTGTAGTCCGCAGTAAGAGAGTGGCAGTCAGGTACTCTAGTCAACGCCTGCAGTATATTACGTCAGGTATTATGATATATAGAAGGCCATTGCGTTCTGTCTAACCATAGGCTCATTAAAGGCAGCTCGCTACTGCCTATATCCCTGCTGGTTATATAAGGCTAATTCAAAACGTCTCAATAGTTCTCTTCCCATCTAATAACTTACTATAGGTAAGCAGTAGCTTCAGGTATAAGGTTTTTAGATGTAAGTCGCAGCTTATGCAGTGCCATCTTGGCCTTTAGTTCACTTCTATGCTCGACTAGGCTATCCATGGACTTGACAAGGTTCTTTTCCATCTCTAAAGCCACTTATCAAGGATCAAGACTACTACACGTCAGGTCAACCACGAATTCTATCTTCAATCGACGGTAGCCCCCTTCTATAAGCAAATAAAATCCTACAGCATAGTCTAAGTGCATTCATTACGTTGAAAGCTATTGATTAATCTACTTTTTGTTTCGTGCATCGGGGTGGTTGATTTACTGCGAATTTTTCAACGTGTTGTTGAACATACGCGACACCGCCCCAACCCGCACCCTCCACGCATTACTGATATCTTGATCAGGACATGTCGAGCTGCGGCAACCTCTTGAAGCACTTAAATTGGCTTTGTCAATAACTTCTGCCCATATTGTTGAACGTTTCTGCCCTTACCCAGATGCGCTGAAACCATGGCCGCTGAAGCAGTGTGAGGATGGCTTGCTGGTGGTTCGTTTCGTTGATTGCGGGGTTCATGGACTGCTTGACTGCCGCGATGCGTATTTCTTCGAGCGCTTGGTCGCTGTCGGCTGCCGCCTCTCCAAGCCAAACAATTACACGACTGGCTTTAGCATAGATCTTCGCCATAGACTGAACCTGCTGTCCCTTTTCGTCCTCGTCTTCTTAGTTGATGCAAATAGCATCTACCCATAGCAATCGATCAAGAAAAGAACCTCGAAGGCGTGACAACGCCGCATGAAGGTTTTCCGTCACGGGCAAGTCACATCCGTCGACGGAGATCGAATGATGCTTGTCCGAACAGCCCCATACGTAGGATAGAGCCTCGTACGGATGTATCCCTTCAATTGACTCCTGCAGAGGGTAGTTGAAGAGCTCGCATTGTATACGGTCGGATTTTTCGTGTTTTTCATTGTGATGCGGCATCAGGCGAAGAAGTCGAATACTGCCAGGCCGCAACAAAGGAGAATAATGGTATTTGTTGGCGAGGTTGTCGAGCTTGGGAAGGGCGCTGAGTGTGGAATCGCTCTCGGGGAGTTTGCTGGACGGTATCGCCTTATGCGCTTCTGCCGAGGAAGGTTCGTCATCAAGGCTGTGGGAGGCTCGGCCCCTAGGCTTGTCCGGAAGGGCAAGGGAGTCATGTGTAGGAATAGAGGTCGTAGAGGACGCATATTCGACGGTTGATTTAACCTGCTTGCTTGCTTGGCGCTCGATGGGAACCGTGTCTTTCAGATTCCGCGGATGGGTCAGGTCGGCAGCCCTCGAAGGTGGTACATCGGGGTCGAGCTTTGGCAGCGTGGGTGGGCCAGTAGGACTGCTTGGTTGTCCGCAATTCTGCATCTCCGGTATCTCCTCTGTCTTCGTTTTAAGCTTATTGATGAGTCGCCGGAGAATGATTTTGAAGGTTCTAATGAATGGGTTCAGCAAGCGTGGTCCTTAACTGCCATATAGTCGTTGGCGATGTCCGACAGGAGGAAGGGAAGGTGGGGTGAGTGTCAATCTGTTGAAATGGGAAGATTCAGGTTTCTTAATTCTTTCAAAAGATGCAGTAGGAGAACTACTGTTTATGTACAGGCATCACCTCCGTGGAATGTTCCAGCTTGTTCCACACCTTGCCACCGACTTGGTCGTCTCACATTTGTGATCTCCAACAAGATTGGCCATGCTCGTCAGTGTGTATCAGGATGGTCTTCTCCGAGCTTCATCTTGCTGATCTCCATCACCTGCACCCTAAGCTTTTCTGCCTCATCCCATCGACCTTGCTTTCTGTATATTACCGCAAGATTGGCAATGCTCGTCAGTGTATCAGGATGGTCTTCTCCAAGCTTCATCTTGCTGATCTCCATCACCTGCACCTCAAGCTTCTCGGCCTCATCCTATCGGCCTTGTAGATCGAAAAGACCTGATAAGCCGTCACTTACTATGCTGAAAAGAATATGACTTGTGCCGTAAGTACTCTTCAGATCTATCATCTCCTGCAAAAGACTTTTCTCTGCTTGATCAAGTCTTCCTTGTTCGAGATATATGTGCGCAAAGTTCGATCCTAGTGAAATGCCCATGCGCGATAGCCGCGATACTGTAGTGGTTTTAAAGATGTCATAGACAATATCCGAATGAGCAATCATGTTATCAATGGCTTCCATTGTTCGCTTGGTTTGTTTAAGGAGCTCTTTCACCTTGGCTTCATTTCTCCTCACCCCAAATCTAATGTGGTAGCACAGGGCTGCTTGCAGGACGATAGATGCTGACTCAGAAGATTGATTACAGAGACGCTGGGCGATATAGGAGCGAACTCGATAATCGGTGGTATAAAAGTCTTGAATCGATTTTTGTATCTTTCTGGCATCAGAATATTGTCTCGATAAACGATACTGATCTTACCTTGAATTCGCTACTTTCTATGCTTTTTGCCACATTGATTAGCTCTCTCTTACGACTTTCTGTTCTTTCCCTATGTCAGCTGCATCTTGGTATACTGTATTTCAGACGCACCTTTGAGGGTTCACTGCTTTCAAAAACTCCTTAACCCTTTCAGCCTCTCGCTCATAAGGGTCATATGCCAAGAGTGATTGTAAAACTCTCAGTAATATTGTCTCCAAGCCATGATCTGGGATTATAACTATTCTCAGGAACTTAGAGACAAATTTGGGGAATTATTGTTTTACTTGATGTAGAACTTCTTCTGTTTGTTCGTCCTGACCTGAATGTGCCATAACCTGCAGATAGGGCTTAAATAGCAACCAGAAATATATCATGCCGAGACAAAACAGGTCAGACTTGACTGCTTCTGCCGGTGTCCACGTATGGGCAAGACCCTCATTCTCTGGTGCGTTCCATGGCTTTGATCTCGGAAGCTCAAGCTGCTGCGTGTCATGAGCGTATCGGGTCGAATACCCAAAGTCTATTACACTTGCGCTGTATTTATCCAATTCATCTCTAAATATAAGGACGTTTTCTGGCTTAATGTTTCTGTGCATAATATCTTTGAGGTTCGTTTAGCTTAAATGACCTGAGTGGCGGGTCTTTACTTACGGTTGGCATGCATATCCATTATTGCATTTCCGATATCCAGGCACAGGCCGAGTCGCTCCTTAACCGACATGCCTTTTCCACTGTGTCGAGTGAAGTGGTATAGGTCCCCGAGATGCGACTTCTTAAATACCAAGACTGGCTAGGGTTTATCATCGTCGGGAGATATATCCCAGCATATCCCCTGAAGCTGAGAGATGTTAGGATGGTTACGCACAAAGGGTTGCCTCAGTACAGTGATCTCAGTCGTAAGACTTCGAAAAACTCGCTCCTTAGGTAGTCTCTGCTTATGGAAGGTCTTAAACGTGAAGCTTGTGTTGATGTCTAAGAGCGCCTGATGAATCCTGGATGTACCTCCTATCCCTACTAAACCGCATCCTATATCCCAAGCAAGAGGAAGGAACTGGATCTGGAGATATTGGGCTGTAGCAAGAAACGACAAGAGGTTAAAGTTGTCAGGGTTAGCATTTATTTTAAGGATATTCATTCCTACATTTAATACCTAGAAGTCAAAGTAGGAGCCAAGAAGGTTAATAGAAGACATAATAGTAGCGCGTTTCGGTAAAGACCTGTTTTACAATGTGAGGGTAATAGGAGAGATAAGAGATTTTAATAATACAATATGAAATAATTGTTGCCTGGCAGACTTGTTTATTAGGAGCACAGATAGTAAAGTGCAAGTTTAGGCAGCTATGATATGCGACCTGGCAGGCAGCAGTGGGACTGTGCTGTAGGGCTGTATGCTGAGGCCTTCCAAGCCATAGGTGCTCAATCCCCTAATAAGTTGATAAGGATTGAGACATGGCTGAAGAATTGACTATTCAGCGGAATTACTAACTTAAGGTTCATAAGAATCTCAGTAAACTGCTTATAGCAGCAGTTCAATATACATCCATATAACTAGTTCAGCGGAAACGGATCTTAACGTGCAAGGGATTTGCGTCAGTCGGAAACACAGCACAATTCTAACGACTTTTAGGTCTCTAAGCTATCCTCGGAATCTTATCCATGACTCTATCCTTGAATGCTATGTAACAAGCGTCTGTCCCCTCCGCAGGAAAGCCGCCTTCTATACAGGCTTATGTGGCCTCCATATACCGTCTTCCCATAGCAACCCTGAGCTGAGGTACCCTTATTGTAATGATATTTCTTCTGACCTCCTCTAGCGACATGGCCTTGAAACGTCCAGAATCTAAAATCTTGGACAGCGTGCTCCACAGCCTAATTTCTAAAAGAAGAATCCTGATTGAGTAGTAGTCAAATTCCTCACGATAGCGCTCATGAAGCTAAGGATGTCCTGGGTGCTGATAAATCTAGAGATGTGGATTCTCATCTGGTTTGTTAGTAAAGGCATCGAGATGGTTTTCCTGACTGCCAGTAAAACCCACAATGCGGGGATGCTTGGCCTATGCTGTATTCTCGGCCTTCTTAGATGGGAAGAATAGGACATTCATTGAGTGCAAATTGCGATGAAGCCAGCCAACCCTGTGGAAGGTATAGATACACTCACAGATGTTAAAGGCTAGCTGAAAACGGTGGTCGAGTAGAGGGCGATAGTGGCCCTTTTTGGCCCTGAGCAGTTAGTATAAAGTGACTGGCTGCGCTTCTGGCTGCAGGAGATTATATATAACGCCAAAAGCTTGGCTGGTTGGATCATGGAATACCCCTATGCAGTATAAACTGCCGGGGATCTGGGAAGTGCTTTCGGCGCGGAGTAGGCTGATGACAGTCATCAGTCTCTTACGGAGCTCCATCCCGATCGTATCGTCAGCCCAAGACTCCTTATACTTTAACCATTCCACGAGGATACGCTTTAAGCTTGAGGCCAGTATTGCAAGATTGTGAGCGTCTATGTCTTCCTTCAGAGTGATGTCTTTAAGGTGGACAAAAATATCATCCTGATCAAATAGACGACCCGCTTCGGCGAGTGCTGTGAGATGCTTCACTGCCACCAAGACGCCAAGATCTTGGTCGCCTACCTCAGATATGGCCATAGACAGCCTACCCAGCTGTTCCACATCGTCTTTTTGCAAGACGAGCTTTATGAGCTGCTCCTTCGCAATTGACTGGTAGTGGGAAGTGAGGGAGTCCTGTAGCCTCGATTGCTGATACCGGAGTAAAGATTGCCGCTGTGGCAGGACAATATTTCACTCTCTTCAATAACCTCCAGTATGCGTGAGATTTCCTTCAGACTTTCAACTATCCTCTTGAAGATGCGGGTAGGTATCTCCGTCCTAGCTGCGTTACATATATCCAACATCTGCTTGAAAGCAAATTGCCAGCTCTGGAAGCGCATCCAATCTAGTATGCAATCAATGCTGGGGTAGGATGTACATGAACTCTCCAAAAATCGACTGATAGGCTCAGCAAAAGAGAGCACAGATAACCCACGAAGATTTGTAAGGACATCTGCCGAATTTGGGTGATCGCTGGGATTCATTGATAACATCTTGAGGATCAAATCGACTAGCCGTCCAGAGAAGGGTTTCTCACTTTTCCTGAGGCTTTCTAGCCAATCGAGCACTTCTGGACTTGCAGCGTCGGGACCTTTATGGAATCGAATCCATTCAAGCCCAGGCATAACCTCCACTCTCCTCTTCGCACGGAATTGGCCGACGCCGGCGGGGCCGAGCACCATGTGCGTCAAGACTTCAGAGAGGATACAGCCAAAGGACCATATATCGCTTGGATGACTTATCTTTCCCGTACTGATATGTCCACCCTGGATTGTTTGGCTCTCTGGGGCAACATGAGACCCTCGTGTGTCTTTAAAAGCAGTCAAGGAATCTTGATCTACATTCTTGAACGTAGATAGGCCAAAATCAGCGAGCAGTAAAGTCCCTCTACTGATTAGGATGTTGCGTGGTGCCAAGTCACGATGGCAACCGGACAGGCTGAGATCTATCACTCCCGACGTGAAGTTATGCACGGCATCAATCGCCGAGGCCAGGTCAGCGAGAGCCAGCAGAAGTTTCAAGCCTTCTAGTCTCCTGTAGGAGCGTCATTATCGAGGTAGTCTGCCAAAGATCCGCCCTCGGCAACAGCGAATATGAGGTTATGTCTCTGTCGGTGAGAATAGGAGCAGAATAGTTATACGATGTTGGGGTGTTTCAGATGTGTAAGAAGAGAAAGGTTTTCTAGTTCCTTCTTAAATATCACTATATCATCCTCTATTCTACACTCGATCTGCTTCCTGATAACCTGAAGAGTAAAGATATAAGCACAAAGCACTGACTACCTAGAGGTCTTCTACCTTTAGACTTACCATATCATCTCTTAGAGGCAGTCTATGGCACTGAGGATGAATCTTGATCTTCCAAGCTAAGCCTATTGAGCCTCCTCCAGCATGCTCCTCATGCAGAAAGGGAAGGATAATAGAGGTATTAAGTTCTCATGAAATTATATTCTGGTGCAGAATAGGGATTGAGAACTCCCATTACTTCTCGATAAAAGCCCTAATTATTGCACTTGACTTATGCTGTCTGAAAATCTATTCTAATGCTTATGAGTTATACGGCAGACGACTGTTAGGCATAGAGCATTGCAATAAGTCACTCCTAAAGAATGCTGAGATTTTCTCGCCATGGCGCATAAAGATAAGGATTGTAAAGCATTTTCGAGCGCCACATAGAATATCATTTATTCAGTCTTGAATCTCATGAATTGGAATGTTGAGGTCCTTTAAAGAGTCTTTGAGAACCGATTTAGAAACAACTTGGAATAGAGTAACTTCGGGAATGAAATAGTGACCTTTAAAGTTGCAATGATTGAATCGGAGTTCTTCTATACTTTTCTGAAGGCTTTCTATCTTACGGCTATCGGGAGGTGAAGTATTTGCGACGATAGGCAGAGGGTCACACTGAACAGGATGATAAAAATGCGAAATCACAAAAGGCTTAGAGAAGGAATAAAGCCTAAGCTCAATTGAAGAACAAAAGTCCTACCCTGCTTCTGCCACATTAATAATTGCACTTTCATGCATAACAACTGTTACCTCCTATTATTTGCCTCAGCCTGCCTTGTCAGCGACGCGATATCGACTCGATCTCGGTCTGTATCGTGTGAGAAGACTTATCTCTTAGGGAATGAAAACTTACCTTGTCTAATTCTCTTGGCACAGTGATCTGGTAGTCCTTATCTCTTTCCTAGGTTCGGAGATCGTTAGCTCCTCACTTTGTGTATCGCACGGATGCGCTGAGCTACCAATATGCTGAAGCTACCGCCCCCAAACTTAGTCTCCAGGAGGCTACGAAGATCTTCGAGGCTAATGTATCGGTTGCTGATGAGCTGGATCACCATGTTATAGTGCCTGGGATTTGTTACAGGTTCGAGTAGAAAACAAAAGCCGGTCTCCTCACAGCCCCCAACATGCCACCTTATATCTATCAATAGGGTCGGAGCATCTTGCGTTGACATGGGAGCCTAAACAGGCGGGGCCGACCGGGTCATATGGCTAGTTTCGGCCAATTAACTGCTTCCAAGTGTTTGTGCATATGCACTTTGTGCGACAATCACATTGGTAACGCCAAGAGAACACGGCTGCGCATTGGCGACATGAGCAAAGCCGCGGCGCTTTTTGCTCAATTTTGGTTGGGTGCCGCCGTTACCAAGGTTCAAGGAGAGCGCGTGATTTCAACTAATCCAAGTTAAATACTCACCCTGTCAATTTACACTGAGCACAGCCACTTCTTTATTGTAAGCACAACCAATTTATACCGCAGACAGTGTTCTTATATTACGTAGGACTCTCAGTCTTTCTGTATAAACTATTAATACCTCAACCTTATCCAAGCTCAGTTCTATCAAACAGCCATGCATGACTCCCTTTTTGTGCAGCCAGACGGCCAAGGCGAAAAGTATCCTATGCATACTGACTGCTTCGCGCCGATTGGAGAAGACCGTACTTTTCTTGGTCAGAAACTATCTGAGCAATCACTCGAACTCTTTCAGATTTCAGGCAGAGGCATTAATGTCATAAGCCAGATATAAGATAGCAGTAAAGCGCCTGACTTGCTGGAAACCCAGATACCTGACAAAATGACTAGAATCAAAAGCATTGCAAAGTTGTTATCATTTCGTGTCAAGTAAAGAAATTGAAACCCATAGACTTTCCCAGGTACTTTTTACCTGCTATTCCTTTATACAACATAGACACTCAAACAGAAAATATAACAGTATCTCAAGGAGGACATATTGAAGGATTTATTACTATATGTCTTACTGATTGTCGATGGAATGACTAGGGATGAAAACTAGGTACTATATAAATACCTTCTAATTACCAACAGCATTATCAAGCTAGCTTTCTCGTGGAGTCAAATCTGCATTACTAAGCTCGCATTCCGGAACGTGCTGGCTATATTGTGCATCTTTACCCCATTTCTACATATTGTCTATACATTTGGCACCAAGGCAAGCAACAAGCAACATATAAGGAATGTAGTGCACTGCCATAAGTGGCCAGCTCATGGATTCAGTATATTCAGCATTTATCACCATAGTGGACTATACTAACATAGATATCAGTAGAATTCTATTATAACATTCGCTATTTTGAACTTAATAGAAGGAAGCAGGGTGATCTATGGTCTCTTCGACAAACTGGCATGTATTAAAATTGCATGCTCTATAAATAATCTATGTGGATTCTGCTTAACTACTTAACATACATTTACGATCGCATGTCAGAAGCATTCGCAGAAAGGAACATTTTATATTGCAGAGCATCACCCCTAGTGCCCTATCTGTTCCTCCTTTCAGCGGCAACTAGAAACTGGAATCTGTATATAGAGACGCTATGTCATAAGGTAATACTTATTGTAAGAGTTATTACCCTAAACTTGCATAGTGACTTATACATGAGAAATAGGAACAGAAGACATATCTCTCTGGACTTAACTAAGCCCCGCTATATGAACACTCGCCCCTCTTTTCAGATATATAAGAGCTAAAGCGACTTAGCGATACAATTTCTATGGCATTTAATGTTATCAACAGACAAAAAGAGATTTCTGTCAGATGTAGTGACCTTTACACTAGTCTAGCACTGGGGCATTCAGACTGTGATATAGTAGATACAATCAAAATGCTCCAGGCCGACCTCTAACATTACCATGAGGAAATAATGAGCCTCTCGCGGACAACCGCAAGGGCAGAGCAGCTGGTAGTATTCTTAGGTTCAAGTGCTTACCTTTATTAATATGCAATAGATATCTTCCATTTTGGCAATATAAGCAAGCAATAAGCTATAAACCACTACAGATGTTACATAAATGAATATCTCTAATCTTCACCTACAGTCCCGATATATGAGTGTAGATACTCAGAATTTACTGCAGGTCACAGAGCGGGGTCATAGAGATGCTGTTACAATAAAAATACTTACACAGATGGCTATGGTTTTCCTGCCAGCCTCTCTCGTAGCTGTAAGTCTAATGTCTCAATATGAAGATGGAGAACTGCGCTAATTTTTAGATTTATAGTCCCTTTTCAGCTCAATGATTGTGGATGATCTAGAAGATGGCGTTTCTCATATTACCCTCTATCTTGAGATCACCCTGCCACTTCTGTTAGCTACTGTGGTTGTGCTTGTTCTCCTTGAAAAAGGACTGCCGAAACGCACATAGCTCCAACGATTGGTATGTAATCTGCTAAATTGACCTACAAAGGGTGTGGTGTTTCTCAGGTCTCCAGGGAATAGCGAGTTCTTTCACTTTGATATGAAACTAATAGAAATAAACATAATAAGTTAAGGCAAAAAGCACAGGGTATGCAGATAACAGTTTGAAATAGGTCATCATGGCGAAGCTCAATCTCTTGAGCATCTGCACTTGACTTGGGTTAATGTTTTGCTGGCAGATGCGGCTTTTGGAGGATGTCTGGATAGGCTTGCTGAGGACGCAAGGATATTATAGAGCTTTTCGGTATAAGAGAAATTGCAAATTATTGGTGCAAGGTAGGCGACACGGTAGAGATCGGTGTGAGCTAATTATATGAATCACCTATGACTGGCAAACTTTCCATGCGCAATGAACTTAGCATGGGTGGCACGGATCACCGCTTTATAGAACGGGCCCCGTTTCGCGATCTGGTAAACACGACCTGAACAGAAACGGGCCCCATTACGAGTATTAACAATCCATGTTGATTTCCGGACCTTTGATTGGCCTAAAACCCGTAACGGGCCCCGTTCCTAACTAGAATCCTTGAGTAGGGTTAGAATGTTCAACCCGGTCTAACAGACGTCGTCGTCAGATTGTTGTGAGAGAGCTTCAAATTCCATAGTGAAAGGCGGTTATATTCCGCTAGTCGTTGTAAGGCATCGGCTTGTAAAGATCACTAAAATAAACCTCGGATGAAAATTACAGTAGGAAGTGTCCGTAATGTAAGAAAGCTCAAGTACGCGTTCACACGTGTGAGTAGCGCGCCCGCAGACCGTCGATCAAAACGGGAAAGATAAGTCGCCATAGTATGGGCGTATGGGAATAGACCGGAGATAGAAATATACATGCGAAGTGGACAGGGGTACACGACAATTAGGAATAGAAGAGTAGGGCAAATCTTTCCAAAGAACGCGCTGTCCTTGGACAGGTCGATGAATTTGGTGAAGTCTTTTCCCATCGCTAGATTGACTGCTGTATTCGGTAAGGGTGATCAATTGTACAACAATTGATTTTGGACTGTAGGACTAGGGTAGGCTATTTTAAGGTATACAGTATGCTGTGACACTCACTTGTGGAGTACGTTATAATGTTATATATAATTAATTAACCCTATATCTCTAATACTATTTAAGAGCTTATCTTATACTTAAGAGACTTATTTTACCAGAATCGTCTTCTTCTCAGTCCCTTGGAGCCAAATATGCTCCGATGGTTCGGATATTGGTGCCCGCGGCAACCATCTTTCCGCCCTGTCTCGATACATAATTTGCTTAGGCTGTCCTTTCCAATAATCATCCTCGTTTGTAATCTCAAATGCGTGCCATATAGTTATGAGTCCAACTCGTTTGTAGTGGTCGCTGGTTTCTTTCAGAACTAGGATGATAATGTTGTGGTTCTTTAACTTATTTCCAAGCTCTAAAACGATGACGGGAAACTCAAACTGGCTTCCTGCCGCCAGGGACGCGTCATCAAGGTACAAAAACGAGTAGCACCTTATATCTATTGTAAGCAGTAGAATAGCCTAAGGGCCATCTTGAAGCTTGGGCTCATTAAGTCCATTATTTCTAACATTCAGTTTAAAACTCCATTTAATGTGTTTAAACGAGAATATTGTCATCTTTCTCGTGAGTTCAATGACATATTTCATAGGTAGTGTTTGGTTGTTGTTACAAGCTTTTATATATTTTTCGAGCGATATCCGGTCTCTGTTTTCAGTCATTAATCCAATTTCATGATCCGGATTGTTGCGGCTGGTCAACTTCACTTCTCCTTTCCAACCTGTCTATAACCAACTGGGGAACTGATCCCTCCTTTTTGCAGGTTCGAGATGATATCAGGCGTTAATTATGCTCCCTTTCATGCGATGAATTGGGCTTCCTAGAAAGTGAATATATGGTTTTCCTGGTCCACTGTAGTGGCTTAGAATCCCCAGAAAAGCATTAAGAGAATCCTTGTCATATTTAAGGTCGCTCTTGCTATATGCCATTAGATGCCCCTCGAGATTCTGCTTGGCCATTAATATAGGCTCAATATCGTTGAGGTATGGCTGTCGATGTTCTCTGTTGCCATTAGACTTTTATAAGGCATCCATAGGAATAGCAAAAGCTTCGAGACAAGTCATATTATTGCACTGAAACATGACTTGATCACTCGTGAAAAAGATTCTTCTGCGTAACAAGATCCCTTCCTGATATATCCAGCCCCTAGAAGCCCATCGACTGCTCTAAATCTTGTCTACTGGAGGTATATAGAGGTATATAAGTTTTACACCATCAATTTCAACATAAGCCCGCAGGGGATTTAGTTGGCGAGGTAAAGTCACACCGGATAATCCATAGGTACAGTTATCTCCGGTGGCATCAATTATCGTGAACTTGGCTCCAGAATATATATCATCCATTCTTTTTATCTATTTATGTTTTAAAGGACTGCCTTAGTTAATGCACTAAGTATCATCAGTAGGTATCAAGTAATATACACTAAACATACAAGTCAGTCAACCTATAAGTAGTTGCATTCCAGCTTTAAAGCCATAGCTATACTGTCTTTAACAACCTGCGGCCATATGTTCAGGTTATCAGGATCAGAAGGGCATATGTTCCCCCAGACGTATAATAGTGCCGCATACAAGCAATTAACCGGCGCTGGTATGACTGCCTTATGCTTACAGTCTATAACTTTAAAGTTTTAAGGGTAAGTAATGTTTTCCGGTTTGCAGGATGCTGGGTGATTGTTGTTGCACTGGTTCATCCAAAACCTGATTAAAGGAAAATCAATCTTCTCATAATTAACGCGCCAAGGCTGAAGGAAAAGAGCCGGTTTAGACAATAGCTCAACTGCTAGAATATGGCCCATCTGTCTTCTTTCTTTAAACCTTCACAAGTTGCTTTCTGAGTCAATTAATAATAAGGTTATATCTATTAGATGAGGATAGTTTAAAGTCTGCTTCATGAATAGCCATTTCGCAGAGATTGCACAAAGGGAGGAGCTTAAGTTATCCAAAGCAGAGATTTTCAGCAGAGCGAACAGTTAACGTACTTAACAAAATGATGCCTAAAGCGTTTCATGCGATTCTTGAACATTCAAAATTGACTTGCACATATTTAATTCATGGCTCATCGATGACCATTGCACGTAACTGCAACGTGAACAAAGATCACTTAATGTTAATTGTGATTTTCCTTTGACACTTGAATCCTCGATACCTACATTCGAGTCAATCCTTTTTCATTTCGACATCTAAGAGTGGCATTAAGATAAATTGGAGAAGGTATTCAATTTAGAAAATAGGTCATGGATGATTGTCGTATTGCAGAACACATAAGAATGGAATTTTGGAGAAGGGATAATCACAATTGCCACATAATCAAGCGAGGCGCAGTGCCGGCAAAGCCAGTCAGCCACTCCGTTTATTATGCAATAATGCCTAACAGTCGACATGTGATAGACGAGCTGCCTAATCGGCTGGGTCTTAGGTAGCAAGTGCTCCATTTAACCTATCTCTTTCGCGGTCACAAGGCGTCCACAAGGTCACGACAGGGGTGTAGAGCCAATTAAAATGACCGTGACGACAGGTACTTTCATCTACACCTAAATTGGCGTATGATAGAAGTACCAACAGTCAGCATTATTACATAAAGCTACATTACATACTTTA
>NJCR01000912.1:0-21616 GCA_002234235.1 Fusarium hostae
TTTTAGTCAAACCCACGAGTAATAAACTTCGTGGAATGAGTACGCCTTATCTGCGGGGCTTTGTACTTAACGTTATGACTTTTCAAAGTCCGCCTCCGTGCGGAGGAATACATCTCTGGCGGAGTTATGATATCATAGTGTGAAATCCGTTTTTCGAGAACTGTGTTTTAGATTAATTATAGTCTTGAGGAAATTGATAGGTATAGATTATGAATGAATTATCACTTCCGACTGGAAACTTGAAGTCTGTTGTTAGGCAGTCTGTTTCGTGTTGTATTCACAGTTACATAGAGACCCGGCGCAGCCTCAAGAGCTTCTCGCTTGCCAATCCAATGAATCGTTGGGCTAGCATCTGTGAGAATTTGCATGTTTGGACGAGGGAGAACAATAGGAGTTGTCGGCAACGACTCCAAAGAATACCAAGGACGTTTCGACCTCTGCTATCATTCACAGACCATCTTCCAAGGTCCTTTACATATCGAGTCGTCTAAACACAAGCAGGAATGGCCGTTTACTGTACCGTTTCCAAAATACGTCAATCCAGCTTGTCAGTCTTTGGATCTCAGGGACCATATAATGCCACCGTCATATATGCTTCGAAAGACGGAGAAGATGGCAGCAGTCGTTGAATATGTTATCAAGGCGAAACTTATAATGGCCGTCCATGGTCAGACTGAAGTATTAGAGGCTACATTTCCCTTCAGAATCATAGACTTGACTCCAGATCCTCCAATTGCAGACTTTCGAGTGGAACGATATCGGAATAAGCGTGTTGTTTCGAGCCACCGGCTTATTCCGGGGATGGAAGATGTCAAATTCTCCTGGAAAGAGAAGATCAAACAATCTCTCAATGGCGTGAGGGATCCAGCGTTGGAGTTTGACTTATTAGTTGAAGTGCCGAGGGTCGTTCAGCTGGATAACCCAACACCCATACCGTTCAGACTCTTGGTGTCGCCAAACTGGGAGCATGCAAGCGATATTATTCGATATGTACCACAGGATTTCAAGCTTTTATCAGTGCACGTCTGTATTGTCACCATCACGACGATTCTTTGACATGCGGGGTTACAAGTACAAGAAAGCACAGAGGTCGACCTTGGACTCGATCAAACCATCAGCAAGCTCAATAAAAGTATACGAATACCATTTACAACTGGTTGGCAACCCATCGATATCGGAGAAATGACAAACCTTCGAATCGGTCTGCAGAATACAGGATTTCCTCAACAGTGGACCCACGCGCAATCCGAGTCTACGCACTCATTCCAGATGTACAATATCCGTGTTTCACATCGATTGAAGTGGTCAGTGCATAGTGAAATCGTGGGAGAGAGGTTTAACGTGGCCGGGACGTCTGATTTGTTGGTTTTGAAGTCGAGCGATGGCCGACAGCATGTCCCACCAGAGATGGATTCACAGGATGTTGTTTTGGAAGCCGGAGAGAGGATTCCGCTGCATCGGAAACCATCATGGATTAGGCTACCTGCAGAAGAAGCGCTACCGAGCTTTGCAGATGCGCAGAGGGATGGCTCAAACGCAAGGTTGGGTCATAGCTGAGATTCATGGGAACGGAAGACCATGATGCTGGTGTTACATATCTTAGATAAGCCTTAGCTGAGTTTAGTACGAGGATACCTAACTTTTGAGAAGTGGATATCCATATCCTGCAACGGGTTATGATGAATTCATCCTGATCTCTAACTATTTAGAGATCACCCTGGATTCGATAAGAATTAACAGCCAGATGGTTACGGACAACCCCAATAGTACCTTAGAAACACCCTCTTTGTATTCTTTAGATCTATATCATGACTAGGTCACCAAGTAAACCCTTCCTTCAAACGGCGACAAGACACCACTCTGCTCTTTTCCGACATGTGTTGACATGATAGGCACCAACTTGACATCCTGCCCGCCACTCACTCCAAGCTCTTCTCCCGTCAGAGCACTCAATGTCTTCTCCTCAGAAGCAAAGTTCAGAACAACAGCAACCTTGGAGCCGTCAACCTGACACTCTTTAACAAAAGCATAGACGTCAGGATCCTCCCTTCGAAGAAGCTTGTAGTCTCCATAGACCAGCAGATCAGAGAACTCCTTTCGGAAGCGCAGTGCTTTCTTCCAAAATGAAAGCACGCTGCGTGGATCTTCTAGCTGAGATGCGACGTTGATCTCTCGTGACAGAGGATGAGCTTGCATCCAAGGTTCCTTGACAGGCTGTCCTGCCTTCTCAGCTGCTTCGGAGAAACCTCCGTACTTGGTATCACTCCAGCAAATCGGGATACGAGCATGATCTCGAGCCAAGTGTTGAAGAGCATTGAAAGCCTTGTCAATCTCTTGTTCATCCTCATTCGATCGCTCCTTGACCAAATCTAGGAACTGGTAACTCTCGATATCGACATAGTTCTCCAATGGATAACTCTCCTTTGGTGCATTGACGGACCCGATTTCTTGTCCTTGGTAGACATATTGTGTACCGCTCAAACAAGACTGCAGTAGAGCAAGAAGTTTAGCTCCTGCAGCTCGGTATTGTGGACTGTCGTTTGTGAATCGTGACACAGAGCGTGCTTGATCATGATTCTCCATGAAGACAGTAGTCCAAGCATCCGTTCCCTGAATCAGACTCTGTGTTCTACCAACAGCATCTTTCAGCTGAGGAAGGGTATAATTCTTCGGTGTCGTCTCGTATTTATGCGTCTTTCCGAAACCGATGTCCACGACGTCAAATTGGAATACCATGTTGAGCTTTTTTGATTTTGCGCTGACGTATCGAAGGACCTTTTCTAGATCAGGTGTATGAGGAAGCTCTCCGACTGTGATAGCTCCGTAACGCTCGAGGATGTCATTCATCTCGCCGAGAAACTCGTGCATGCGAGGGCCGTTGCAGTAGAGGAGTCCGGCAGGTTGGTATTTGGCTTTCGGGTCGGTGATAGGAGCGTCGGGAAAGTCTTGGAGTTTGGAGTACATGTTGACGGTATCGACTCTGAAACCATCGACGCCTCTGTCAAGCCAAAACTCCATCGATGAAGCATAAATGGCTCGACGGGTTTCTGGGTTCTCCCAGTTGAGATCAGGCTGTTCCTTTGCAAAGAGATGCAGGTAATACTCTCCACTTGTCTCATCCCATTCCCAAACACTACCGCCACCGAAATTGGAGCGCCAGTTATTCGGGGGAAGACGTTGACCATCTGGAGAGTACTTGGCAGGTCTCCAAATGTACCAATCACGCTTGGAGCTGTCTTTGCTGAGTCTCGACTCTTCAAACCAAGCATGTTTATCAGAAGTGTGGTTGATGACAAGATCAAGCATAATCTTCATGCCCTTCTCGTGTGTCTTGCGGATCAACTCTTCCATATCCTGGAGAGTACCGTATGGAGCGTAGACATCTTCGTAGTTGGAGATATCATAGCCCATATCAACCTGCGGGCTGTCGTACATGGGACATACCCAGATAACATCAACGCCTAAGCTAGCGATGTAGTCTAGCTTGGATATGATGCCTTGGAGATCACCCATGCCATCGCCGTTGGAGTCGCAGAATGATGCAGGGTAGATTTGGTAGATGATGGCCTGCTTCCACCATTGCTTTGAACGTTTGCTGACAGTCATTGTGACGAAATGAAATGAATTAAATTGAGAAAATTGGTTTAATGGTTTGTTGAGAATGATCTGAGATGGATTTAAATACCATCTGATGGTAATTCACCCGCAATCATCTTCCCCAGATGATTCTCTATTCCCCGCACCATTCGGTCGGACCGACGAGATATTCCGCCTGTAATGCAACCATCCATGTCTCAAAGTCGATGGTGTCTTGTACTCCAACGCCATTGGTTCAACCTCGGACCGACGAGATTATCGAGTCATGATTGGCCCTTGACCGGTCCGACGAGAACTTCAAAGTCTAATCCCTCGTCTTCATCTCTCAATGGTTCGAGAGCATCTGCTGATCTCCGCCACTCTTATTCCCCCAACGCCAATGCTCGGTCCGATGAGCGAACCCCAGATTCACATGATTGTCTCCCCATGGGGGAGGAGACACAGGGGATACGCCTCCACTGCGAATCGATGTTGAACGTCCTCCTGATTCTCCTCCCCCATAGCGACTTGGAGGAGAACCACCAAATGTGGCTTGATCTCCGGCCCGACATGGCTTCATTTTCCTCGAGCTTCTAGACCACTCTAGTCTAGCACCGGTCTAACCACGGCCAACCCCGCGAAAGCAATCCCTTTGCGCTAGCAGTTGGTCCAAACTTTGCAACGAGATCTTGTTTATCAAATCATTCTCCTCCTTGACAGCTTCAACTCCTTGATCCATCTTCAACTATAAGATGTCGCGTGTCGCTCACTAATTCTCATCCAGATCATCATCACTCTCATCTCATCTTCTCTACACTACTACTCCCAATCTTCATCATGTCTCCTGATTCAAAGGTTGACAATGGCATCGCCCCTGTCGCGGTGCCAGTCGACGAGAACGTCGCTCATGAAGCTGCCGCTGCTACTGAAGCCGAGCACAACATGGGCTTGATGGAGTCCTTCAAGCTCTACAAGAAAGCTTGTCTCTGGTCCATCTTTCTCTCCCTCTGCATCATCATGGAGGGTTTCGATGTTGTCCTTCTCAACAACCTCTTCGCCTATCCTCCGTTCCAGAAGAAGTTTGGTGTCCAGCAGCCTGATGGTAGCTATCAATTGACAGCTGCTTGGCAATCTGGTCTCTCCAACGGAACTCTCTGCGGTCAAATCATCGGTCTCTTCATCAACGGTATCATCGCTGATCGCTTCGGTTATCGCAAGACACTCATCGGTGCTCTTATTGGCTGCATCGGTTTCATCTTCATCATCTTCTTCTCCGAGACTCTGGTTCAGCTTCTCATTGGAGAGATCTTCATTGGTATTCCCTGGGGTGTCTTCCAGACCCTCACTACAACCTACGCCTCTGAAGTTTGCCCTACTCATCTCCGCGCTTATCTCACCACCTACGTCAACCTCTGCTGGGTTCTCGGCCAGTTCATCGCCTCTGGTGTTCTCAGGGCCATGGTCACTCGCAATGACGAGTTGGGATACAAGATTCCCTTTGCTCTCCAGTGGATGTGGCCTGTTCCTCTCATCATCGGAATCTACCTCGCTCCCGAGTCTCCCTGGTGGCTCGTCCGTCGGGGCCGCATCGAAGAGGCCAAGATTTCCCTCGAGCGTCTCACTGTCCGCAACAGCAACGTCGACTTCAAGCCCGATGAGACCATCTCCATGATGGTTCACACCAACGAGATGGAAAAGGAAGCTCAGGCTGGTACTTCGTACTTTGACCTCTTCAAGGGTGTCAGTCTTCGCCGAACTGAGATTGTCTGTGTTACCTGGATGATTCAGACTCTCTGCGGTGCTACCTTTATGGGTTACTCCACCTACTTCTACCAGCAGGCCGGCATGGCTGTTGAGAACAGTTTCTCCATGTCTCTTGGTCAGTACGCCATTGGTGCTGTTGGCACTATCTTTTCCTGGTTCCTCATGGGTTGGTTCGGTCGCCGAACCCTCTACCTCTATGGACAGCTTGCTATGTGCGTCTTCCTTTTGACCATCGGCTGCGTCGCCTTTGCTGGCCGTGACAACGTCGCCGCTCAATGGACCATCGGATCTCTTCTTCTCATCTACACCTTCACCTATGATTCCACCGTCGGACCCGTCTGCTACTCTCTCGTCGCCGAGTTGTCCTCCACTCGTCTCCGAACCAAGACCGTCGTCCTCGCCCGAAACACATATAACATTGTCGGAATCATGACCAACATCATCACTCCTCGCATGTTGAACCCTTCTGCTTGGAACTGGGGTGCCAAGGCCGGTTTCTTCTGGGCTGGAACCTGCTTCCTTTGTGCTGTCTGGACTTATTTCCGTCTTCCTGAGCCCAAGGGCCGAACTTATGGTGAGCTCGATGTTCTCTTTGAGCGTGGAGTTCCTGCTCGCCAGTTCAAGACTACTGAGGTTGAGCGTCTTGATGCCGAGTTCCAGACTGGAAAGGAAAAGGCTACTACTGTGTACGTTGAGAAGGTGAACAGCGGTGCTTCTTAGATGGTTTAGTGGAATGAGAAATTGTCAATGGAGTGTTGGTCAGCGGTAGTTTGCTAGTATGAGATGACAGATGAATTATTCGTTCAACATGCCTTCTACCATATTCTGTGACGTAGCAAATGCCGGAACTACCCCAGTAATTACTCCAGTTGAGGCTTGGCTCTAGACTTCAGCTCGCTTGTGAATGTGGCGATGTGGGGTTATAACCAACAGACTTCATTAGCGTGATAAATCTCGTGCCTCCCGACTCCGCATCTCGTCTCGATCACTTCATTTCTCAATCAATCAACAATGAGCGGAAGAATCTCAAAAGCTTGCGATCCATGTCGCGTTCGCAAGGTCAAATGCAACGGCTCGGTCCCTTGTTCACAATGTGGCCATCTCAACCTGGCATGCGTCTACTCCGCTGCGACGTCCAAGCGAAGACCTACTGTGCGAGGGCGATTGGTAGCGCAGATACGAGAGGGGACAAGGCCTGATGATGCAAGGTCCAACTCGGCTTCTCCACAGACTGATGATCCATCGCCTGTCGCTTATAATGCTATGCCTACGAGTATTGGATCGGCGTATTCTTCAGACTTTTTTCTCAACCTCTTACTCGACTATGAACGCGTTGTTTTTCCAGTCAACCCAATTGTTCTGCCTTCGGAAATTGTGGCTGCAATTGAGGGGATGGATCAAAGCTATGAGGATGCTGCGCTTGTATACGCATATGCTGCTGTTACCATCAACCTGACACAGACATCATGGGATTCAGAGGGCGGAGCACCTGTCAGGATCACAGAGCTCATGAATCTGAGCTTCAAAGCGCATAGACAATCCGAGATGGGAGTCGGGATTCTTGGGAGGTTGCCAGTGACTGTCAAACGCATTGTAACATGTGTATTCCTGGAGATCTGTCTCATGGCGTTCAAGCGATTCGACCGCAGTTTTGTCATTCTTCGAGAAGCTATTGCAATGATTCAAATGCTCGACCTGGATCGATACAAGGATGCTTCACTAACCGACCACGAATTAGCAACGCGACAACGTCTATACTGCGAGATTTCCATCCACGAACGTTTCCTCACAGTAGTCGCCGGTCATCCTGCTATTCTTCCCTCACTGAACCCGAGTGTTCCCGCCACAGATCATGAACTTCCTCCCCACGTCAACGAAGGCTTCAACCGGCTGATTGAGCTGTTTCACGTCCTGGATGATACGTTTTTGGCTCACTGGAGAGCTCAACAGGATCCACAGTCCGCGGCTCCCGAGATGACTGCTGCATGGATCGAGCATAAACAAGCTCAACTTGACCAGAATGAGATCGATGCTGCGGATACTGATAACGCGTTGGCATCTGAAGGCTGGGGCTTGACGGAGCTTCAGCATGTTGACCTCTTTATTACCCGGCTATGGATGAGAATCCTAGTATGGCAACTTGCGTTATCTCAAGGCCTTTTACAATCTGCACCGCCGCAGAATTCCCATGAGGGCTTTTCGATGCATTTTCCTGCACAGCGATTATCGACTCAACTTCGTAATGTGGTTCTTCGATTGGAGAGGGTTGAGAGTATTGGACTGCATGGATCCGGGATTCTGCAGAAATTGTTTGAGATTACGAGTACCGTTGCCGACGTGTTGGCGCTGCCGATTGGGCCTGGAGAAGAACAAGATGCTGAAGCCAGAGTTGAGGACTTTTTGTTTCTTGTTACGTTTCTGTTGAGCTTTGATAGGATTCATCAGAACCAGAGGGAGTACTTGAAGGAGAAGTTGAGTGCACTTCAGAGGGAACAATCTGGGTTTCAGAATCTAGCTACATATAATCCGGATGGCTGGGGCGATCAGGGGCAATAGCATGCAGTTGAATATAGGAATATCAGGCCTAGATATTTGACGCTAGCATCTGAATAAGAAGTAAATCACACGCCAAAATGAACATAAGGGACCCAGTGCAATGGCCTGGTCTCGTCGTCATCACACATGATAATATCTCTCGGCAATCTGTCGTGCCTTGGATCTCCGTCACTTGCACTCCCACCGCATGTCTCGTCTTCTACTAAAGGAGATTCTACCCTTGCTACCGAGTTTGCCGGCATGTTGAGCCAACGATCTCGGAGTTGTCGAGTTGCGTTGTGCAGCCCCTGACACACCGATTCATCTGTCATAAATCCATCCCTCATACCTTCATACGTGATCCTCGCCATGTCTACACATAGTTCATCATTAACCTCCCATAGGGTACCAATAACGTGACGAAAGCCCGCCAACTGGCAGGCGCTGATCAGATGGATGCTCTCGTCGACAAATCTCTTATCCTTGATCCGGCCGGTTCCACAGGCAGACAAGTAAGCAAGGAAAGGCAAATGCTCACGGACACGGAGGTTCATCTCGAGAAGATTAGCTACCGTGAGTGGGTTTTCCTTTCCATCCTCTAGAAGCAGAAGGCTTCTCATTGGATCGTGACCATCTGTATGGCCATGGCCAGCGAAATGGAATACCTTGCATTGCGGCAAGTGTGCTATGATGTCATGTTTGTGCTGTCCTGGCTCAATAGGTTCCAGATGCATCGTTTTGACCAAATCGCGGATCATCTCTATCTCTCTGGCTGCGAAAGGAAGACTGGTCTGTTCTGGCGTATGCTCCATAGCGACGAGAAGCGCCCGGGCCGGGGCTGGCGATGCAGCTTCTCCATGACGACGTCGTCGGCTCTGTATGATTGTCTTGATAGATGAGCTGTATGACGACATGACCCTATCCAGAACGCTGGCTGATTCAACGGACGCATCGTCGTGGCGCCCAGCGGCATGAAGTGGGAACTTGGTCATGATGCCCGTAGCAACCCACCATACGCGCGGCCATTTCTCGAGTGACGGGTCGTGACGGTGAGTGAAGCCCAAGGCGTCCAGGATCGGATGGGCAACCGCATCCCAAAGCCATTCCAGGGTCTCGGTCTTCCCAGGGTCACAATTCCGCGCTCTTTTGTCCATGTCCTTGGGCAACTGCACGGACCGTATCTGGTGCTGCTCCACGAGTATGGCATCGCAGCGGTACTCGCTGGTATTTACGACGACGATGGGACCGCACCTCGCAGCAGCCCTCAATTCTGCTTCGCTCGGGGCAGCCAAAAAGTCCTCAAACCCGGGCTGTCTTTGAATCTCGGCAATCAGCTCATCGAGTTTGTTGCCCGCGTCGTGGCGCCGAGTCGCTCGAGCCTGCTGATTGGAACCGCCGTGTTCGTCCGAGTGAAAGGTGTTACGCGCGACCGGAGGGTCCAGCTCGTCTCGAAGGCCGACAAATCGCTTTGCAAGTTCGGGGCACCTGGCTTGTAGCTCTATGACATCCGTCCGCATCTCCTCGAGCGCCGTCGCAAGCACGCCGCGACCCTGCTCGAGGATTTTCAGCGCAACAGTCGGACCTCTTCCAGCATGCAAAGCCGCCGCTGCGGCATTGGAAGCTAGGCCGACGACCTGGCCGAGCAGATGCTGCTTGTCGGGGTTTTCGAGAGATCGCGCTGTCAATTTTGGCAAGAGACTGACAGCAACTTCTAATGCGTCGCATACTTGTTGCCAGTCCGAAGTGGTGGCACAGATCTGAAGAACTCCTATACCACCTGCTATGCGATCGATGGCAAGTGAGTTCGGCTCGCGGAGGGCTGATTGGAACTGAGATAGGGCCCCTTCGAGGTCCGCAGATGCGCCCGTTATCGAATACCTGTGGTCGAGGCCGGTGCCGAGATTGATGAGAAACCTAGCCCTATCGGGGTGACTCTTTGGCGTCGTGTTGGCCGCTTCTTGCAAAACTCGGATAGCCTCGTCAAGGTCGGTCGTCGCCTTTGCTCTTGTGTATTTTTCCAAGAGCCAAATCCCGAGGTTATTCAGATATACAGGTCTTTTTGTGTGGACGCCTGGCATTGCATTAACCGCTTCACTGGCCGCTTCGATAATACCGCTGAGATCTGACATGGAGCCCATGCCCCCCCTAGAGTATCTGTCTCCTAGTCGAATTGCAAGGCCGTTCAGATACATTGCCCTGTTAGGGTGACCACTCGGAGTCATGTCGACTGCTTCCCGTGCGACTTGGATAGCCTCCTCGAGGTCGGCCGTTTTGTTCATCCGGGTGTACATATCGCCAAGGGCGGCTCCAAGATTATGCAAAAACAGCGCCCTATTTAGGCTGCTCTGCGGCGTCATCTCAACCGCTCGCCTTGTCATCTGGATGGTGCTTTCAAGGTCGACTATCGCGTTGACCGAGGTATATCTGGCTGCTAGTCGGACGCCGAGGTTATTCAAGAACGTAGCCTTGCCTAGGTGGTTCTCTGGCATCATATCAACCGCTTGTTGCAGAATGCGAATAGATTCATCCAGATAACCCATAATTCCTTCCACGTCATACCTGTCCCCAAAGCGGTTGCCGAGATTGATCAAGCACATAGCTTGCGTGACGGAATTGGCCGGTGATATGCTGATCGCTTGCTGTGTGGCTTCAATGGCGTTATCAATGTCCGCGGTGGCTCCTGTCCTCGAATATCTTTCCCCAAGTCGATTCCCCAAGTTACATAGGTATGTCACCTTGTCTGTTATTGCTTGTGTTGTGTTGATTGCCTCCTGGGTGACTCGAATGGCTTCTCCAAGGTCTGCTGTGGTGTCTGCCCTCAAGTAACCCTCACTGAGACGAACGCCAAGGTTGTTTAGCCAACTGGCTCGGTCTGGGTGGTCCGTTGTTACCGATTGGATCGCCTTTCGGATAAGTCGGAGACATTCCTCGAGATCAGTTGTTGCTCCTGTTTTCGAGTACTTGCGTCCAAATTGATTGCCAAGGTTGTGCATGTATATCGCCCGGATTGTCGAGTCTTCCGGGGTTAGATCACAGGCTTCCCCCAAGGCTAAAATGGCATTGTCAATATCTGGATCTGCGTTGGTTACGGAGTATAGGTCACCAAGTGCCAGTCCTAGATTGTTTAAATACATTGGCCGGTCTGGGTCATGGAGTGGCATTATATCGACCGTATCCTGCGCGACTCGGATGGACTCTTTGAGATCAGCTATTGCTCCTGTGCTTGAGTATTGGCGCCCTAGTTGAATGGCTAGAGTATTCAAATATAGGACCCGATCTGGGGAGTCGTCTGGTGTCAAATTGATGGCATCTCGTATGACACTGAGGGCATTATCAAGGTCGGCTCCTTCTCCTATTCTCGCATATCTATCCCCGAGGCGAAGCGCAAGACTATTCAGATACATAGGCCGGTCCGAATAGTCGTCTACAGCTGCATCAATGGCTTTCTGTGTGATTTCGATAGACTCGTCGAGATCAGCCATTCTGCTGGTCTGAACATATTGGTCGGCGAGCGCAGTACCAAGATTGTTCATGTACATAGCTCTATCAGGATCGTCGCGTGGGGTGACCTCTAAGACTTGCCGCATAATATAAATAGCGTCTTTGAGGTCAGTAATTTCTTCCCTCATGGAATATCTCTCCGCGAGTCGGATTCCATAGTTACTTAAGCGCCCGGCCCTGTCTGGTGAGTCCACCGGTGTCATGTTGACAGCTTCCCTGCTAAGCCGGACGGCTTCTTCGAGATCGGCTGCGTCTCTTGTTATCGAGAATCGGTCTCCGAGTGCGACTCCCAGCTCATCTAGATAGCTAGCCCTGTCATGGTGATCCTGTGGCATCTGATCTAGCGCTCTTCTCGCGTCTCGGATCACTTCGTCGACCTCGTCAGTGTCAGACATTCTTCCTGGAGAGATATGGATGCCTGCTGGTGGAAAGGTTTCTTGTCCGACAGAGCTGACGAAATATTGAAGGACCTGATGCTAGATCAGTTAATCACGTCAGTTTGATTTAATATTTCTAGAGGCTCATACCTCGGGGGGGTCCTGAGACGCGAAAAGCTTGCAGCCCAAAGTGCTGGCTCGGACGGGAACACACAGCTGTGGTGATGCCTAATTGTCAGATATTGAAGTGAAATTTTGCGTATTACTTGATCCTCACGCAATCGAAGGACCTTTGAGACCTNNTTAAGTCCTAGAAAGTCCTAGATGAAAGTCCTACGGTCCAAGTTAAGCACTTCAAACTTTAATCCTAAAGTTGAGTGTGAACCCTCAATATTCAACACTAATGCACGCGAGCTGTCATGATATGCGGAAATGGTCGGTAGAGGAAGAAGGGTAGCCTTGCCAGGAAAGTCGCAAGTACATAAAAGACAAAGGGTCTAAGGTCCAGCAGCCTGTTTTCAGCCTGTATAGACTGCGAAGTTAGCGGCCTAGATCTCCTGTTGGGGTTTCTGTGAAGTCAACACCTATGGAAACACTAGTCGGGTATGTCTCTGGATGCCTTGTAGTAATATGCAATTTGAACGATTATGAGCCGGGTCTCGGGGTTTCATGTTGAGCCACTCTCGATTTTGAGGACCATGAACGAGTCTTGGTTTTATGAATCCTTGAATTTAGATTTATGCATGATCTATCCTGTATATAAAAAACATGAAGCCAAACTCATGAGTGTAGAAGCTCACAAGCCACGACGAGCCAAGATGGTAAGGTCTCTCAGCATCTACCCGAGAAGCAACGCAAATGCCCTCTTTCCTGCGATTCTTCTCAAGGACGCTCAAAGTTAGACAAGTCTCTCATTCAAGGGCTTCAATAACCTCACGAGCACCCCGAATGCCGGATCTAATAGCCCCCTCCATATACCCCTTCCAAACAATAGAGGTCTCTGTGCCGATGAAGTGAATGTTCCCGAAGGGATCACGAATAGACCTTCCAGCACCAGTCAACAGTCCAGGCTTCATCACAGGACTAGGTCCACCCAGAAACCAAGGATCTTTTAGCCAGTCCTTCTCAATGATGTCAATCGGCGCAGGGACTCTGTCGACAACTGTACCAAAAGCGTCGTTGAACTGCTTCAGAACTGTGTCTTTACGTTCCTTTCCAGAAAGCTGAGACCATCTTCTTCCAGGCTGACCAACATGGAAACAAGTAATGCTGTACTGCTTGTCCTCAGGAACACAGGTATCGCGTGTAAACGAGATAAGACCATCCGTAGATGTCAGTACACCAGAAAGGTTGGCCTTACGCCACCAGGGCTCGTCAAACACCAAAATGGACTTTGAGTAGTAGCCGAGTTCGGTAGAGTCACCAAGCTCTTTCTTCGCCGGCGGTAGGTGAGGTTTAAAGTCGATCTTGGGATAAAAAGATGTCGGAACCGAAAGGATGACTTTCTTGGAGTGGTATTCGTGGCCGTTCTTTGTCTTGACAGTGCATCCCTTCTTATCTTGTATGACTTTGACCACGGGCGAATTAACCTTGATGTTCTTCTTGACTAGTTTAGCGGCTAGCTTGATTGCAAATCTCTCATTACCTATTCTGTTAGCTCAAGCTCATGTCCAAGACATTGGACTCACCCTGGCGATTGCGCAAGTACTGGCCACCATCCTTTGTGTCAGACGATATGTTTGCAAGACCAGTCCCGCTCTTGATGTAATCAATGAGAAACAAAGCACTGAGTTCATCCGCTTCGACTCCAAGAAGATCCCGAGTCAAGATTGCCACAAGAACCTCGGCAATGCCTTGGCCAAATTCCTTGCTAGCAAACTCCAAAGCTGTCATGGAGTCAAGCTTTGCAGCATCAGGCCCAAGGTGAGGATGTTCAAGATTGGATCGATCAACATATTCTTGTAGTTTCGTCATAATTTCGAGAATCTCGGCGAGTTGCTCATCCGTAAACTATAAAGTTAGTCAGGTTCATCAAGACTCAGACAAACTTACATCTCCAAATTGACCGTATGGAATGGCATGGGTAGTTCCATTCGATTGATCAAGTGAGAGTCCTTCTGTTCTCTGGACGATAAGGTCGAAGCCGAATTCTTGGGCCAAGGCGTACATCTCTTTCTGATTACTGTCATTTATCCATGCAGCACCTAGGTCAACCAGTCCATCGCTGAAAGCTGCTGGAACGGAAAGAGTTTTGCCTCCGACCCGATCATTGGCTTCAAGGACAATGTATGAGAGACCGGCTTTGTCGAGGTCTAGAGCTGCTTGGAGGCCACTGAGACCAGCGCCGACGACAATCACGTCAACAAATGGTGAAGTAATCATTGTTATAGTATTCTAGTTCTTGTTGAGTTGAGTTTATTTAGTGATTTAACTGGATTATCTCTATATGTACCTGGAAACATCATCTTGTCCATTGATTTCATCGGGATCAATCCGCGAGCTGTTCATAGCCTCAACGACAATAAGCCGGTGGCCGCGGGAAATATCTTGGCTACATCCGTTGTCCGCGGTTCCCGAATGCGAATCTCAGAACTACAGAATGCAAGTGATCATCATCAGACCATGACATCTCATGTCAGCAACTCGCTCTTTTGTCCCATTTGGGAATAAAGTGCAGTGGATTTATAGCACCAATCAAATGCCTTCCATGTAACCGATACGCCAATTACAGACTGGGCCAAGAAAGGAATGACGAAGGTGGCGGAACAGCTAATTACGGGAATGATAATTCTAGATAACGTTAAAAACATGCTTATATGCCAAAGAATTGGTACAGATAATTCCCAAAGTATCAAAGTTGCACTGCCTAGATGTATCTGGCCGAGAAATCCATAGGACTTAGTCAGCTCGACTAGACTAAATTGAAGTTGTACTTTTGAATTGTGATTCAGCTAGCAATCTGTTTCAACGGTATTTCATGACACAGCAGCGTCTACAGGATCGAGACAGACCTATCCAGCAAACAGAAGCTTTGCCAGGTTGAGGGCGCAAGGTTACAAATAAAGAATGACCATCACTACATTAAACACCTTACGACTTTTGTCTTGTCTCGGCATGGGCAATCATCTGTCAGATATTGTCTTACATCGTGACATCACGCGGCTGAATGGTCAGTGCCAGGACCCCTGTTAGGTGGGTGACATAGAACCGCCCCAAGGCCATGCATATATAGGGCACAGTAATTATGTAGCTCACGAGTCAATCTAATTGGACGACGCATATAATATTTGCATTTATATTCCCATCGAAGTCTCTACTACTACACTTCAAGCAACCTTGGAGATCTTGAATCCACCAGGCAATCTAGTCTGGAACACTCCCTTCGGATCGTACTTTTTGGCAACCTTGCGAATGAAGTCAACATTTTTAGGGCCATAAGTAGAAAGAGGATCCTGTGTAAAGTCGGCGTAGTTGAGATACTCCCAATCGACAGCAGCACCCTGGTCGACACTGTATTGCTTCATCGTCTTGCGGAAGCGAACCATACGCTCACGGGCAACCTTCTCTTGCTCGACACCATTGATCATCAGCTGGACTTGGAACATGACAGCGTTATCCTTCTCGCGGTCAAGACCAACGACGTTGCCACCTCGCTCGAGGGAGTGCTTGGAAAAAATGGTGGGGATTGCTTGGAAGATGGCATGGCAGATAAAGTCGCCATCGGGTGATTGAGCTTTCCAGTCGCTGACGAATTGCTTGTGCAACTCCAAAGCTTTCTTGTATAGGGCGAGTTCATTCTTGAAGGTGATGGCGAACCAGACGTTGCTATTTGAGTCAGTCTTTGTCGACAAGACAGGCTTGCTACTTACCGATATCCAGCAACAAGTTCAAGCTCAATCGTCATGTTGCGATGAGTATCCTTGCGCAAGTTGGACGACTCATAAGGGATCTTCCAGAACTCGCCCAAGGCCTTTGGAGCAACAGCACCAGTTGTATCTTCGTATGACACCGTGATACCAATCTTTCCAGCTTGGGGAGTGTAGCTCCAGAAAGGAATGACTGATCCATCCTGGTAGTTGACGATATTATCAGTCCAGTCTTTGTAGGCTTGGACATGTGCGTCGGTGGTTTCTTCGGCCGAGTAGGTGACTAGGCCACCCCAGAGGAGAGGAGCGTCGAAGGCCTGGACGTCGAAGCGGGTGACGATACCGAAGTTGGCTGAGCCGCCTTTGAGTGCCTTCCATAGGTCGGGGTTGTTGTCCTTGTTGGCATTCACGATGCGTCTAGTGAAACATTAGTGGATGTCGTTATGCTGTGCGTGTACATACCCATCACCGAGGACAACCTCAAAGTTGACAACCTGGTCGCAGCCGAATCCACGACGGGCAGTATAAAAGGTATTGCCACCTCCAGTCAAGAAGCCAGCGACACCGACAGTCGATGTGCGACCGCCAGCAGCAGTAGCACCATACGGCTCAAGAGCCCCATAGACATCTCGCCAAATGGAACCAGCCTGGATCTGAGCAACCTTTGTGTTCTTGACATACGTGGTCTTTTTCATCAACCCTATGCATGGTTAGCTGTTTCATGTTAAACCAATCGCAAAGGCAACTCACCCATGTCAATAGTGACACCATCGTTAACTGCAAGCAATTAGACAAACTCAATCAAGCGAGTCTCTTGACTCACTGTTATTCGCTGCCCAAACGGTGTGTCCACCACTTCGAATCGCGAAATTACACTTTGTATCAGATGTCAAAGTCTTGATAATCGTAGATACATCCTTGGCACTCTCAGGCTGAACAATACAATAAGGCTGCAGCTGTGACGACACAGAAAAGTATGACTCAGTGCGGGTCTTGTAGTCGTTACTATCGGGGTAGTAAACGTGCTTCAAACCCTTTGCCTCAAGCGAAGCACACTGAAACGTCAAAAGTCAGTGACATCTCCTGAATGTGACAGAAATAGCTTACGCAAGTCTCCCTGGCTACAGCGGGTGAAGCTGCGAGGAGGGCTGATGCCCAAGCTAAGACTGATGTGCTCGTCTTCATGATTGCGATGAAACGGAATACGATGCTACCTTGGGGAGAGAAGATCTGAGAGGACAAGTCTGTGCGGGAACTTGGGTACTTTTTGTTGATGGACAAGATCGCCTGCTGCAGATACGGCTGAGGAATTTCCGGGTCATGATCCTAGTTCATAGGGGAAAATCACGCAGATGGAGTCGAATGCTTGGGGGGAGGGGGGATGCGATTGGTTCGTCAGATAAGCTGGAGGTTGGATTTGGTAAGGGATTCATGACATTACTCTCGATTATGCATGTTGGTTGATCCTGCGGTTGCATAGCTGATCTTTAGTCGTTTTCGGTGATGACCCCGGGATTAACATGGTTCATCCGACAGGTGAGCAGGCGGCAGGCAAGGTAAAGACGGTAAAGCATCCAGCTAGACAGTATAAAGCACAATGAGTGAGACGGAGGTCTGTTGGTACAGGTTATCTGATCACCTGTGCTTAGATCACTTCACAGCGGACTCAACAGTTCATTTCCAGTACGACTAAGATTGATGAGAAGTTGGTGCTAAATCAAGGTTAAACGCACGATCGATGTCACACTTCTGGGCCCTGAAAGCTAGCTCAAAGTCTGCATTGACAGTGAATTGACGAGACTCTAAGAGACTCTAAATAGATACAGCCCAAAGTCTCGGTGAACTCACGGCGAAGGTTTTCAGGGGAACCATTCTTCCCTCAATCAGCGGCACAAGCAAACGACTCTGCAACCTGCAACCCTCAGGGGATATTACCCGAACGTTACATCGGCACTTGGGGCTGACGGTTCGTAGTCAACCGTTAAAGGTGGGGATCCATGACGATCCTCTGATCTCGAGTCATGACCCTTGTTCATAGCCCGTTACAGAGCGGAATCACCGTCTTTGTCAACGAGAATAGACCAGCTAGGACCTGTCTTTTCCACAAGTCTAGACTCGTTACGGAAGGCCGGCATAACTAGTCCTCTCTACCCGGACGGCCCGTCAAGTTTGACGTTTTATTTCCCTCTAATCTCGCCTAACATTTCCCCAATATTTAAGGTTCGACCCCGTAACTTTTTGTCGTCCTTTTTCTCGCGGATTGACACATGAATATTGTAAGGAATATAACGAATTTACCCCTTTGCGTAATGATCATCAAATCACGTTCAGTTGTATATCAGTAAACGATGTGACTTTGAAGATTTACGCGGCTTGATGCCCAGTTGACACCTAACGGTTTTGCGCCTCATTCTTTTCCATTTCATCTCGTCATGTCGTTGTAAGTTGCACTACGTGAGAATAAACTCTCAGCCGATTGAAAGCTTGCTACGATGTCGTTTCCTGTCGTCAACGGTGTTGAGGTTGCAGTGCCGCCTCCGAATGGGTACAGAGTTGACTTTGACAACCCAGAGACTGATGCGTCGATGGTGAGGAATGCGTATTGGATTTTCGGGTTGGAGTTTGCTATAGCGACGGCGTTTTTGGGGCAGCGGATGTATACGAATGCAGTGATTTTGCGAAAGTTCTTGATTGACGACTGTGAGTTTATGCTGTTGCGTGCATGGAACTCTGCTAACTCAACAGATTTAATTCTTTTCGCTTGGGTACGAGAACCGGTCCGCTTCAATGACACTGGCTGATCATTTAGGTCCTTTCTATTGCCGCACAATCATGTCTTCTCAATGCATACAGTCGCAAACTACTTGGCGTCCATGCATGGGAGATGCCAATCGACAGCAACACCGAGTCTGCCCTCCTTGTCATGTGTACGACACTGACATATATCCCGACGACAATCCTCTCGAAACTGACGCTCTGCTTCTTCTACTACCGCCTCTCACCGTCTCTATGGTATCAATACTCGGTCTACTTCACCGGATTCCTCTGCACTGCTAGTCTCGTCGGTATCTGGTTCAGTGTTCTGTTTGCATGCAAGCCTATTGCTGCAGGATGGGATGTTAGGATGTCAGTTGGGGCTACTTGCATCAATCGTCCTCCCATCTACATTATCCAAGCTGCCTTTGGTTGTGTCACTGATCTGATGTTGCTCTTGCTACCTATACCCACCGTCATCGGTCTGCAAATGTCTACCCGTCAGAAGCTTGGTCTTGTTGGTCTCTTCGCTATTGGTTCTATCACTCTCATCACGTCCATTGTCCGATTGGTCCTGTTGTTGCCGAGCTTGGCAAATCCCGACCAAAGTTGGTCCTTGGCAGAAGGTTGTCTTTGGGTGTAAGTCCTCAACCCTCTCTGGTATAACCCATCTGACACAAACAGCATTATCGAAGCCAACCTTCTCATTATGTGCGGCTCCCTCCCAACACTTCGTGTGTTTCTCAAGAACGTCGCCCCTCGAGTCCTCGGCGACAAAAGCACCCAAAAAGGCAGTGAAGAACAGAGCGGAAGCGCTAACTTTGGCCTCCATACATTTGGTGGTTCAAATGGTCCGCGACGCAAGTTTGATACGCTCGTGGAGTTGGAACATGATACTCACTTCAACAGAGTGAGCTTACGACCGGAAGGGATGGCCAAGACGGATGTGAACATCTACAGTGGACGGTCGGATGAGTCGTTGGAGAATAACCCAACTGGGGATAATGATAGTGAGGACGGGATACTGCAGACCCGTACTACGACTGTTCAGTATACGAATATGTAGGTCATGATGGATGAAACACTGTAATAATAGTAATTGAGTCCGACCCCTGGTCGATTTGCTTATCTAGAGTGGTGCCTGTTCTTATCTAGTTAGCGAGTCGACCTTAACTTAGCAACCTAAAGTGGGATTATAAGCTGAGAGAACAACTCAACTTCAACAAAAACCATTATAACAACCCAATCAGCATGTCGGAAACGCGCATCGAGATCGACCCTGAGGGTGATCCTCTCGTCATTCTTCCAATCTGAGACCCCAGAATCTTCCACGGAGAAGCAGTTCCTCTGTTCCAAGAAACACCTGACCCTTGCCTCTCGTCGTGCAGCAAAGCTCCTCTCAAGTCAATTCAAAGAGGCTTCAATAGAGCCAGACGGCCTTCATCACCGGAAATTCGAAGGCATCTTTAACGATGAAGCATTTGAGCTTGTCTTGAAGATCATCCATGGAAAAACACGCGGAGCTCCCCGCACCCTCAAGCTAAATCTACTAGCCGACATAGCGACGATCGTTGATGATCTAGAATGTCATGAGGTTGTAGCTTTTTTCAGCACGAACTGGCTCTTTCGATGGCCCAACGGGGCTGAAGAGATTAGGGGCAAAGCATTGGCTCAACTTATATTAATATAACTTAAATAATAAAATATAAAAACAATTTACTACTTAAAATAACACAATTCGGGAATTCTCTCGTTACCCTCCACCATTAGTCCTGTAGCAGCATCCCAAGGCTTTATATCTAGGAACGCCATCTCCTGGCTTGATAGTAGCAGTAAGCCTTCCTGTTCAATCCTCTCCAGCGCCTCAGCAACTAGATGCATAACCTTTTTCTGCCTTTCAAATTCTTTTGCGCGCCAGATTCTAGTGCATCTACCAACTGCGCCAATAATCCAATCAACAGAAGACGCTGAGGTCGATAGGTCAACTGATTTAGCCTGTATGAGGGAGCTGCATTCGTCCAGGCACTCTTTTAGATCCTGCAGTCCGGAGTTGACATCATTGATGTTGGAGATGGTAGCTTCTGCGACACCCTTGAGCGTTGTGATCTCATTCTCTACCTGGTTAGCCTCCAAGATTTGCTTTTGGTAGAGTCGATGCGTTGATCTACGAGATGAGATATCGCGCTGGTACTGCGAGACTAGGACTTGCAAGTTGCGCTGCTCCCTCTCGAGGTTCGCGATTGCTTGCTGGTCTTGGGATATCTCGCTATTCAAGGTGGACACGTTGGATTGAAGGGCGACAATCTCGTCTTTCAGATCCGATACACGAATTCCCTTGTAGCTATACAAATAAATTAGCTTTCTACGTCTGATAATCTGTGTAGTGAGTCTCCTCACCCTGCAAACCCAGCTCCAGCTGCTGCCAGTCCGAGAGATGCCCCTGCAGTGAAAGGTGCAGCCATGAGGCCGATGCCGGTCAATAACTATCTTTTAATTAAGTAAAGACCTCTAGGATGGGATTACCAATGCTATTGTACGTACCAGTCCTACGCCTGCTGATTCCTTTTTGCTTTCACGTCGTCTGTGTGTCTCTGCAATTTGACCATTCTTTTGCGATATCTCACGATCAAGCTGTGCTTTTCTAGTCCTCTTCTCGGTCGCCTGGCGAGTCTTGATGCGAATTTCCTCTTCCTTAGCCCTGGCCTTCGTTTGTGTCTGCGCCAGGACTGTTTCACTCGAGCTCAGCGAGCTCTCCGCCTGGCTAGCGAGTCCTTTTGCTTGCGACTGGCATTCGTCCAGGAGATCATCCTGGGCCTCAACATCCCGTTCGACGTCCATCACGTGGTAAGTGCAGTCCATGGTGCACTGCAGCGCGCTGTCTGCTGACGCCTGAGCTTGTCCTAGAGAAGCAACAATGCCATTGAGAGACCTGCCCAGCCAAGAAACCTGAGGGGCAATGTCAATGGTCATTTCAGGATTTTCAGCATCTTCGAGCAATATGAGGTATGAGCTCATCTGTAATTTGGTATGCTGAATTTGGATCAGACTCTTTTGAAGAGAGGAGCGAACAGCGGCGACCTCGGTAGCGACACTATTCTTTGAACTGACATCCAGGGCATTGAGTCGCCCCCTCGCAGATTGAAGTGAGTTCTGGATCTTGAAGACGCGATTGGAGAGGCTCTCCATTGTCGCAATTTTGAAGGCCTAGGGTAGTGGAAAACAGACCTGCGTATATCGATATCC
>NJCR01000918.1:0-46489 GCA_002234235.1 Fusarium hostae
GCTGTGCGGGTATGAGTCGCCTCCGGCTTAAGCTATGCTTAGAAAGCAATGCAGAGTAGCAAAGATGGCATTGAAAAATTGGGTATTTTGACCGAATATGCAATCAGGAATGAACTCCTCCAGTACATAATAGACATGATTAAAGGTCTCACGGCAGTTCAACATGGCATAGAGATCACCGAGGAGAAAGCTGCGAGGCTTTGTTGGCTGGCTAAATATCAGTGCGCATCCCTACGAAAGCAAAACAGCCAAAGCCAACCAAACAACCAATGAGAGACATTGGGGCAAACAAAGATCTTCCAACGTCATGAGACGATTGCGGCAATATCCGGACCATATCTCCCTGGAGTTACTCACGAACTACTAGACTCGTCTGAGTCTAGTAGCGTGTGAGGAGGACAGGTGAAGATTAAAGTGTTTTAGGGTCGTCATTGGATAAGATTTGTCGGTTTTGAGTCCGAAGGTCGTCATTGGTGGGATTGGGGTATGAATATTTTGGCTTGCCAGGAGTGTCACGCCAAAACAGCCCTAGCATGAGACAATAATTCATGGCTTGTTGGTTATCACAAGAGGGAGATAATAAGAGAGAAAAGAACAAAAAGAAAACAAATATCAGCACTACACACAACTTATCACCTTTTCCAAGGCGACTATGGGTACTATCATGCATATAATTGTTAGCATTCGCTACCGAACAAGATAAGAAAAACTGTCTACATATCCGCATCAGTCTTCACCTGCCAAGCTCTCATTGGTCAATGGAAATCAGCACCCAATCAGCGTCCACGGAAGCGCCAGCCGTCCACAGGGGCCATACTACGTAATGTGGCTTGAAAGGGACGAGATCAAGGCTTTTTTTTTTTTTTTTCAGCCGGGGGGGGAGGAGGCATCACTACATCTGCGAGATGTTGTCCCTTTGACCTCTCATTCTTTGCATTTTGTTGCATCTGTTACTCATTTCGAATCGACTTTTTTCCTTTTTTTTTACCGAATGCTACCCCTCATCTCATCTTACATATGAGTCCCCTTTGGAATTGGCAGATCGTGGAGATATCATGACGAGGCGTTTACATCGATGCTTGCAAGCCACGCTGGAATATAATAACCTGATGCTTGACCAAGGTCGTGTATCTTGTTATACTCCATAGTGGATGTCTTTTTCCTCAGCGACAGAAGGTCTCATCACACCATTCATGCATCTGCATAGCAAACAGTAGACTCTGCGCTGCGTGAGAACTTCAGGATCCTTCTACATACTGTGGAGAAGATAAGTTCAGATCTGCATGTTGGACCCTAAGTCCTTGGAATGGGGGGGCTATCACCTTGTTTTGTGTGTCTTGGATGGGGGCATCACATACCGGGGCTATCGTGTACCTCCGCGGATGGTCACAAACACCCTCCAATATGGATGGATTGCATGACTAAGTTTCCTTGTCTTGATGGAGAGAACAATTTTTGTTCATTGAAACGACAGGTCATCTGAAAAATGGGTTGGACGAGATCATGTTGTACAGTCAGGGGGGTTGGGAGGCAATCTTGCACTGTACAGTTCAAAGGAATTGCCGACGGAACACTCCCGGCGGTTCTTAATGGTTGATAATATTTTAAAGATGCCGTGCTTTTAAGGTTCACGGGACGTCCTGCCCAAGTCTTCGTTGGGCTGTCAAGAGGGTTGGAATTCCCAGGTCTGTGCCGAGGCTTATCCTCCGATGCTAGGAATTGCTCCCTTGGCTGGCTGTGTTAGTTTCCCCGGAGCCCCGGGCTTTTAATTGCAGGGAGAAGAAATGAAATGCCCAACCCGTTTTCCGTAGCTAGTCTCTCCGGTGCTTCTTATTGGTTCCGGGGCTTGATTGCTTCAGTGATGATTGTTTCGTCTACTCGTCCATCTCCGTAGAGATCATTAGGCACAGCTGCAAAAGCCTTTCTCACTACGGCCACGATGATTCACTGCAGCAGCTCAAGATCGAAGGGCCTCTCCCTTTGAGCACTTCTCTCAACGGCATGGTTTCTTTCATTCTTCCACAACACTCCTCGGCATAATGTACGCACCGCCTTCTTCAGCCCCTTTCTCCCGTTCCGTTCTCAATCCTCCCGTGCGCTTCGTACCACCATGCACAGCGCCAGCAATCGTGAAGAAGGAACCAGATGATGCGGAACCAATACTGATCGACAGCAACAGTCCCTCGCCCGAACCTCGATCCAGCGTCGAATCACGCAATCGCCTCTTCGCTTCCCTCGAACTCGGCGATCACATCTTTCGAACCCCACGATCCATCACGACTCCTGACGGTCTCGACGATTCTGAACTGAAACGATGTTTCGATATACTACACGCTTGCAGTCTTGCGACAGAGTTCAACGCGACGCTTACTCAAACGAAGGATACAATGGAGGACTTTCTAAAGGCGATCTTCAAGAACTGGACGGGAGACGCGGGTGAACCGGACAAGCCAACTATGGATTTTGTGGTTCGCGAGTATATTAGCGTTGGAAACATTTGTAGTAAGAGAGACGTCAATCACGTCACTTGACTTGACGTTAACCCTCCCAGGCCAACCCGCCAATCATCGAACCAGCTCCTCATGCGCCGAATCACTATCCTGCCGCACCCCTGTCTTCGGAATCGCCACATATCGAAGTCGACCAGCTCAACTCAGCATCAGTTTCTCCACCACAGAGCCAGAGCCAAGTTCAAGCCAAGATGCGCAAGACTTCTTCTGTCCGATGGAACGTACTGATGTGAGATGGGAGGAGGGCGATTGGATGACCGAATTACGACGGAGCATGAAGAGGACTTGTATCAACAAGGTGCATAGATATAACAAACACCTTGCGATTTGGTACGTGAGGTGTTTGGTTGGGGGTTGGGCGAAGGGAAGTATCTGGATGGGGAAGGATGTCGAGGTCTTTTCGTTTGTGGCAAAGGAGGCTGTTGATGCGGCGTTTGCTATGATGGGGGATGTTTGATGGGTCTTTGAGACGATGGTGTGTACTAGACTGAAAGGCAATGGGCTTGGGCATCGAGGCAGAGGCATCAAAGACAGAATGTTACGCAGACATGGGAACAAGACGTTACACGGCTAGGAGTTTTGGGAGTTTACACAAAGGACGATACCAGGATCAACAAAACAATGACTTTTTTTTTGAGATCTTTCTACTTTAGTCAACTTCTTGTAGGTGCTTCTTTATCGACCTCAAACCATGTGGGTGATCATGTTCTTCATGATCCTCATGCTCTTCATCCTCGGGCCAATCCGGAAACCCATCATCAAACAGATCCTCCAGCGCCTCACGCCTATCCTCATCACTCTTCTTCTCGTCTCTCATAACAGCCTCCCACTTCTTCAACTCATCGTCGGTAAGTAAGCACTCATCCAACATCTTCTCAAGAGCCTTATGATCCAGGTTCTCCCCGATAAACACCAATTCCTGCCGTCTATCTCCCCATTCTCCACCCTTCTTAATATCATGCTGCACAAGCCCATCAACCTCTGGATCACTGGTCGTATACTCCTCTGCAGGAAGTGTGCAGAACCATGGGCGCCCGCCGGTTAGTGTGAGCATAGCTCCAGCTTGGGACCAGTCTCCTGCGCGGTGGGGGCGTGTTGCGAGGAAGAATTCACCCTTTGAGCGGAAGAGACGTGCGAAGATGGGGTGCTTGCGCTTGGTTTCGAGGATTACTTCGTTGGAGGGTGTGAAGAGATCCTCTGCGTCGTGCATTTCAGAGTCATCGAACTTTTGCTTCTTTGACGCAGGCTCGGGTGAAGGGGCGGACTCAATGGTTGAGTGGGAGCTGTTAGGTGATGATGGGTCAGAGCGTTTTCCTCGCGATGAAGAGGAGTCAGAAGTGTCTTGATCGACGACAACAGCATCGGTTGAGTCCTCAGCATCTGGGTAATCGACCATCTCAAGATCTTCATCTTCGTCATCTTCCTCTTCCTCCTCATCGTCCTCGTCAGGTTGCTCAAGCTGTAGGATAAACTTATCATACAGCAGTGCCCAGAGGCGGCGAGGGTGGAATGGTCGATGACGACTGTAAATGCAGCTTCGCACAGAGTATTCTTCAGTCTCGGGCTTTGGTGTAAGCACATTACGACCATTGACCTGAGGCAATATCAGTATGCAAGACTCGCTTCGTCATTAACATGGGGACGGATGTATCATACCTCACGAACAGTCATGGCATGGAGATCTTGAAGCCATCCATAACCTGACTGAGCAACCTGAAGGTTGAACATACCAGTGTTGACAATCTGCTTGACGTCGACCTTGCCATAACTCGACTCAAGGATCTTGGCGCGATGGTTGAGCTTCTTGATCAAGTCTAGCAAGCGAGGTTTTGTTGAAGCGTCAACCTGTTAATATGTTAGCTCATCGGGCCCTGTGGAGGGGAAGTCCCTGAATTTACCATGTCGAGTTTGTTGAGGATGATGACATCCGCAAACTCAATCTGATCAACCATAAGATCAGAGACAGTCCTCTCATCCTCAGGCGTGACATCTTCACGTCTTGAAGACAGCAGATCGCTCGTGTCAAAGTCATGCAGCATAGTAAATGCATCAATGACAGTGACAGTAGTGTCGAGTCTGGCAAACTTCTCAAGACCACCAGCATCCTTCCTGTTCAAAGGTCAGTATCCCTCCCCTCACTTCCGTGAAGATAATTACAGTTGCTTCAGAACCTTGATCATATCGGCATCCAGACCAGGGGCACCTTCAATTGATCCCATAGCGTCCATCTGCTCAGCAAGTCTCGAGTCGAATGTCTCAGCGACCTGTTCTGGCTCACTAATACCGCTGCTCTCGATAATGATGTAGTCAAACTCTTGAAGTTGAGCCAGACGAACGAGTTCTTCCAGAAGATCACCGCGTAGGGTGCAGCAGATACAGCCATTCTGAAGAGCGATGACTTTCTCTTGGGTCTTTGAAAGATGGTGTGTTTTCTTGATGAGGGAGGCATCAACGTTGATACTAGAGGGGTCAGATTTTGGGATTGCTGAAAGGGAATGGGAACATACGCTCCAATGTCATTGACTACCACTGCGATGCGGAGACCATGTTCACTTCGAAGGATATGTTGAAGGAGGGTTGTTTTACCAGAGCCCTACACAGTCAGCAAGAATTCCCTGACCAGACATCAAGCACACTTACCAAGAACCCAGAGAGAAGTGTTACAGGGAGAGCCTTTGGAGGAATTCCAGGCTTCTTAGCACCCTTGCTCTTGTTTCCTTTCTTGACCTTATATGCAGCCATTTTGAACGCCAGAAAGACAGTGAAGAAGAGAATGCCCCGATGAGATGTGAAAAGTGGGAGATGAATTGGGTTCAGAAAAGTTCTCTTTCTTTGAAACGGTGGTATTTCTACTTATTGTGACTTACACGAGATTCTTGCTTACAATCGTACTGCTCATCAAGGTATGGACCCTGAGGCCATCAAGGTGATGCTATCGCGGGTGTGAGTACCTTGATGACAATTTGGGTAAGTTTATTGGCTACCGTTGGCAGGAACACGGAATTGGGTTCGGAACTAATGATGAAAGAGTTTAGTGGAATATGTAAGCAAAGTTAGGGGATGCGGAGCCTCCAAGAGTGTGTAACTCGTTTCCAGACATATGAACACAGGTTCAGACGACGAAGCAAGAGACTTGCTACTATAATATGGCAGCAAGAACTTATGGGTTACTTCATTCTCAAGTTGATCACAAGGTTCATTAACATTGAGATGTTTCCAGCCGGGTGATATGGCAGGGCGCCACCGTTCAGTGACGCTGATTGAGCGATGGTTTGATGCACTTCACGACCAGGGTGTCTGGTGCATTATCAATTCTCTCAAGGTCATTGGCCTAATCAACTACCTTTTGGCAACTATCACAAACTGGGGAATTGTGTAAGCGACTTGAGATCAAAGAGTGTTGACATCATCACGACCTTGTTGAGTCGCTGAGAACCTTGATGTCTTCAGCCATGATACTTCAAATGGTACAATGAAAAAACTTTGTTGGTTTTTGCTAGCAGTAGATTCCGAAAAGCCTCTTGGGAAACAATCGATGGTAAGGTTCAAGCAACGATGATTTTTGAGGGGGTGTCTGCTGCTTTTATGTAAAATTGCCAGATTGGTGATCAAGGCTGATATCTTGGATATATCAGTTTGAGGTAGACGGGCCTCGACAAGACTTGGCCTGACAAGTTAGATTTACATAAGTATTCCTCATGCAATTTTCCAATACCATTGATTGTTTTGGGATGAGAGCCGCGTCGTTTGCTACAGTCTCTTGGGTAGGGGCGCTAAGAGAGCAAATCACATACCGACCTCCTACTGCCGGCCCTGATGAAATAAAATGCGATCTTCCATACCGAGGTGGGGAATAAATTGATCTTCGTTGATATACTTATAAAACGGCAAATCTTAGATCTGATTGAAGGGTAATTACAGGCTTGCCGTCTCTGTTACGGGGCTTAAGCCTCGGGTTGCCTAAATTGGTGGTAATCTGGATATTCTTATACCCGGTCATCTTCAAGGAAGGGATGATAACAGCCTTAGATCGTAACAAATGTGACAATTACTTCGTTCTAAAATCCATCATTGATTGCACTAAGATATCTATACATGACTTTGTTTGAAGCCGATTATTTTACTATGTTGTCTGTGCTGTCTATTACAGAATCTGCCGATATTCACATAACGAGGCATATCTCAGCCGAAACCAACTGCCGCAGGATAGAGCCGCAGCGCTCCCGTTTCTCAGGCCCGAAACCGAGAAAGACAACTCTCAACGCGGGGTCTCCGCAATCTCCACGCCGGCCCGATCGTTCTACCCAAGGTAAACGGTAAACGACCTCACTCACCTCAATTATAAGATCAATTCCAGCTTCAGGCCTTGTACTCGTCATTATTTCCTCTTCTTCACATCAAGCTGTACCCCCTGCGTGTCACCCAGCAACCGAGCAACGTCAACAAAACAAAGCAAACAGATTGTATAGTTACACCGACACAGGAGACACAATGGCAGACACAAAGCCCGCTTATGCAGGCACACCCGCCAATATCCCAGGCGCAAACGTCTTTGACTTCTTATTCAGCAATCCTTTCCAGCATGAGAGTGACATTACGCCTAGAGCGAGACGTGTACCAAAGATCCATGATGATCAGCCCATTTTCGTTGACCACGCCAGCGGTACGTTGCACTCCCAAACTCAATCTCACCTCACACTCAATCATGCAAACTCAACCTTAATATCATATCATGGTGACACGTACTAACTCACTCAGATCGTCCTCTCACCTTTTCACGCGTAAAGCGCGATGCCCTTACTCTAGCTACAAACCTCCAGTCTCTCGGTCTTGATCCCAATGAAATCGAGACCCTCCCCCCGACAGCATCATGTGCAGGTCCAGAAGTCGCACCGGTGGTGCTGATTCAACTGCCTAACTGCTTACCCTTCGCGACACTCATGATGGGTGCCATTGCAGCTGGCTTGACTACCACGTTAGCATCGCCCTCACTATCTGCTACTGAGCTCTCATGGGTTATTAAGAACTCGCGTCCTCGCGTACTCTTCACAGCGAAAGCGTTCCTCAACACCGTTGAGAAGGCGATTGAGCAGCAAGAAGATGAGGCGTACAAGAGAAGCGTGCGCGTTTATACTGTCGATGTAGCGAGGGATTTGTATCCTCTCTCACCGGCTTCTCATGCTGAGGATGGCGATTGGAAGAACCTTCTTACGTTAGCGAAGGAGCCTCTTACTGCTGGTCATCCGTTCTCACCCGATTCTGCCGCTACGCGAACAGCGATTATTCTCTGGTCATCTGGTACATCGGGTCGATCAAAGGGTGTTTTGCTATCTCATCAAGCCATCAACTTCTCAATCGCGTCGCTGTGGCACGATGCGGACTTTTACGGGTTTCACCAGCGATGGCTAGGTTACGTGCCATTTTACCACGTCTTCGGTCTCACCAACATCTTCCTACTGGCTTTTGCGACGGGTTCTACGGTGTTTACCATGCCCGCATTCAAGCTTGATACTGTTCTATCCGCCATCCCGCGCCGGCAAATCACCTATCTTCACATGGCGCCTCCCGTCGCGGTCATGCTCGCCAAGTCACCCGTGGTAGAACCTTTCGCGCGACGCGATGCGCGCGGTCGCAATGCTTTCAGCAGTGTTGTCGCAGGTGTCACAGGCGGTGCACCTCTCGGCCACGAAGTCGTGGAGAAGGTCTTCCAACGACTCGGCTTCCTCGTGAGGCTTGGCTACGGCATGTCGGAAGCGTGCAGTGTCACTCTGCAAAGAGGTCTTAGGGAAGAGGACATGCACGGGTACAAGCACGATACTGGAAAGCCCCATTGGGGCGTTGAGCTCATGATCGCTGGTTCAGGTGAACTGAACTCTGAGGATTCCACCACCAAAGCTGCGCCGTTTGGTGCTGAGGGTGAGATTCTTGTGAGATCACCTGGATTGATGAGTGCGTATGTCCCATCCCATGGACTGGGAAGCAAAGAAGCGCCCGATATGAGCGTTACAACAGAGGCGTTCACGGCAGATGGATGGCTTCGAACCGGCGACGTCGGACATCTCGACGAGGAGGGCACTCTCTGCATCACAGACCGCATCAAAGAACTCATCAAAGTGCGCGCTTACCAAGTCGCGCCCGCTGAATTGGAGGCTATTCTCTGCAGTAGCGATGACGTCGCAGATGCTGGAGTAATTGGCATACACGACAAGAACGAAGCGACAGAGTGGCCACGCGCTTACGTCGTTGCAGCGGATGAGAACAAGTCAGAAGCTGAACTTCAAAAATTGGCGCATGATCTCAAGGATTTGGTTGAGAGTCACTCAGCGCGGTATAAGTGGCTCGTTGGTGGAATTGTGTTCGTAAAAGCGATCCCCAAATCACCGAGTGGAAAGATTCTCCGAAGGGTTATTCGGGATGGTGGCGTACAGGGCTTTGAGGTCTCACTGTACCAGCGCAAGAAGCGAGACCACAAGCTGTAACCAGGCTCCTCATTTCACTCTAAGCATGTACTAAGAGCGCTTGTAAAAACTCTTTTTTTTTTCATTTAGCATTTTCCTTTATGGAGTAACTTATTAATAAAACGGTAGCTTAGATTACAAGTCTCAGCTGTGTTTACACAAAGATTACTAAAACATGCACCGTGATTGGCTGGACCTCGAAATGCCCGTGATGGATTCGGTCTCGGACTTAGCCCTTTCGGACAGGGGAGCTCCTTTCGGTCTGTGCAAGGTGTGGAGAGACAAAGAGCGAGATGGGTATAAGACCTGCTTGAAGAACGGCAGTGAATGTGAAAGTAAATGATAGAAATCCCGTTTGCATTCGATTTGCTTATAAATTAAACCTGCCAATTGAACCTGTGGCGAATTGCTTTATAAGGCTATTCTAGTAACACCACCTCACAAACACCATCACAGCAATCACACAATAACACCATGACACACATTACATCAGAATCTACTCCCCTCCTCCCAGAGCCTGTCACTGAGCGCTCAATCTCCTACCAAAGCTCCCATCCCGCCTACGATGCGCGTCCACTACACCCCAATCTCAGCAAACATGAAGAATGCCATGTTGACTACAGCGACATTCTTCGCGACATCATCATTGGCTTCTCAGACGGCCTCACAGTACCTTTTGCCCTAACAGCAGGCCTGTCAAGTCTCGGCAGTGCAAAGGTCGTCATCATCGCTGGTCTAGCAGAGCTCTTCTCCGGCATGATCAGCATGGGACTAGGCGCCTACCTTGCCGCTGTAACAGAGCGCGACGCGTATCATTCACAAGCTGGTAAAAAGGAATTCGCGGTTCAAAATAGACCTGGTGACGAGCGCACGGGTGTTTACGACGTTTTGGAAAAATACAGTGTTTCGCGAAGTGCAGCTGCACCCTTGGTAGATGAGCTTTGCAAGAACCCCACAGAATGGGTGCGCTTCATGATGGATTTCGAACTCAAGCTCGAGGAGCCTAATGTTCATCGCGCATGGATCTCTGCGGTCACCATGGGATTGAGCTACTTCATCGGCGGATTGATCCCCATGATTCCCTACTTCGTCATGCCTCGCGTGCGCGAAGCATTATTCGTATCGATTGGTATCACGGTCGCTGTGTTGTTGGTATTTGGATACGTCAAGAACTACGTCGCTATTCGCAATCATCGTGCGGGTGTTTGGGGTGCGGTGCAGACATTGGTTATTGGCATGTTGGCAGCTGGTACGAGCTATGCGATCGTGCGGGGTTTGGATTCGAATGATTCTTGAAGGATGGTGTGACTATGGCGCGACGGAGGCGTTTGGCTACGGCGTTAGGGTTCTTTTGGACGCGAGCAAAGTCCTCGTAATGGACGGTGTGATTCAAGTTTTGGGTGCGACAGGGATAAAAGTTATGATATCAGAATATTCGTATTAACGACCGAAATGACAATACTCCATTCCTCCAAAGGCAGCATTTGTTTGCCTAACCCAACAACCATCTCCCGTTCCTACCTCCTCCCCCACTCATTAGTAGTGATCCGTTCGGGTGGTATCATCAACACTGACCTGTGAAAAAAAAGGTGAAGCCATCGCCCTCCCCAGAGTGATCGGAATTGAGTCATCCAGCCCGCAAGGGGACAGGACGCCGCGTATCGCACTTCAGTTTTTCCCAAAACGAGCCTCGCAAAGACGTTCCCATAGAGACAGCGTGACGAAAGCACGCGCTCTGAGTATTTCTGATATCTTTTGCAGACGTGACATTGACGCCAGGCCGTTACCGGCAGACCGACGGTTCTAGCAGGTGCCAGATGTCGGTGATGGGTGAGGCTTACTCCGAATTTCCCACATGCGAAGAGTGAAATGAGAGACAGCGCGAGGCGTGTCTCTCTGTTTGTAGCATGGAAACGCAGCGTTGGGGAGGGCGAATGGCTTGAGGAGGGAAAGATTTTGGAAGCGAGGAAGGGATTTTTATTGTGCGGATACAGCCGGGGTTAAGCCGGGTGGGGCTGTAGGGTAGACCAAGCTGGCTTTCTGTTTGAATGAAGACAATTAATACCCTCAAAGTTTAATAATGGATCCTTGTAGGCCCGGAAGTTTGGTAGCGAATGTGATTAAAGATTGGTCTCCAGGGTGTGACTTGAACTTTGCCGTCATTGCCTCGGCGTATGACGGTGATGGTGGCTCAACTCTGACTTCCCGACTGCAAAACACAGGATCTACATCCAGCAATGAGAAAATCTCACATTGTTATCCATCACTTTCAATGAAGAGTGATGAATATTTCGCACTGATTTAAGAGACCTCATACCAATGGTAATTGCAACAAAACCTTTGAGAACCCTTATTAATGTATCGATGTCGAATTTGGGCAGCTTCTGAAGCCTCGACTACATGGTAGAGCAGTATGTTCTCAAGATATGCTCAAGTCCTATAAATCAAGAAGGAACTGAACTTCTCCAAAATTCAAGAGAAGAATCAAAGAATAAAAAGCGCAGAAATGTTCAAATTCCAATGTATAATACGGTCAAGCTCTGCGTCAGCCCGATATCGTTTCAAAGACATGCCACTTACATGTAAGAGCAAACGTCTCTTATTCAAGATAGCTATGACTGTAAACATCTATGAGACACTAGGTATAGGTATATATCCGTTGGAGAGTTACAGTTCATCAGTGGCCCGTATTCCCTTATTTCATTGATAGGATCCGGGGCAACAGCATGGAAGAGTTGAGTCATAGTTTATTATTTTTTTTATTTATTAACATAGGAATTATTTATATATGACGTTAAAGAGAAGTCTCCGACCTAACCTCCGACCTCGCACTCTTATGATCCATATCCTTCATATGAACCAAATACGTCTCGTCATTGTCTCCATATTCCACCTCATATGTCCTATGACACTCAATTCCCACAGGATCAACCCTTCTTTGTGATCGATCCGCTTGAGAAGTAGCATTTGTTCCAAGAGGAACACTGCGATTGTGAGTGTTGCCAGGTGTCTGCTTGTTGCTCTTGCTGCCGTAATTGTAGTAGCGTTGGGAAGTACCAAGAATCTTAGGGAATAGGCGGACGAGAAGAATTCGGAGGGAAGGCATACAGGCGCAGATTATACCCACATTGCCTTCGATGGTGGACCACTTTGATACAGCGAGGTATTCCCATGTTGCGTTGGTGGTTTTGACACCGGCTTGCACTGTGGCGTGAAGACGAAGGATACTCATGATTGTGACGCTTGTATGTGTTAGTGATTGAGAAGTTTTGAATGAGATGAAGCGAACTTACAAGATACCGACACTGAACATCATGCCAACACCGATCTTCTTTCGCCAATCCAAGTTTAGTGACTTGAGTTGAGCCAACGGAATGCCAAGGATCCAAAAGTCGAGGGCGATGTTGATAGCGGCATTGGACCAAGTAACCGCGTTGATATCGGCGCATTTCCCTTCATGTTGTCCATCCCACTTCAGCCAGAAGTAGTTGATAGGCCGGCACTGGAAGATGGCGACGAAAATAAACACCAGTCCAAAGACAACCGTGAACGCAACTGTTCCCCAAAGCAACCTTCTGACATTCTGCGTCGGAAAAATTCTCAAGTAGAAGAACAGCATAGACAACTTAAGAAACGTTTGTAGCGAAAAGTACATGATGGCCATGCAGTAGAAGAACATTCCGAACTGGGTGATCTGATCGGGTGCGACAGTCCAGATATCGCGACCCATGCCGTTGGGAGCGAGACCGCAAGAGTTGATGACGATGGAGGGAATGGCGATACACATTGTCAGTGCGATGAAGAGATCGTCAAGACCGAGGGGGAGCTTCCAGTAGAGCTTTGTGGCGAAGCGTTGGATGATGAAGATCCCTGTTATGATGGCCATGACTTCATTGAGGACTATGAATTGGGATGAGTGGTCTCTGACTGGAGCGCCACATGCTGTAAGGGTAGCATTTTTTGTACCTAATCATGTGAGTTGACGCGAGAGAAGAACTTCAAGTTAAACATACCCAGAGCTTCTGGAATTGTACATGCGAGAGTGACACAGCCTTCGATGTCATGTTGAAGTGCGGCGTTAGTGCACATGCACTTCTGGTCTGTAAGTTCACATGTCGATCGCTCAACGGCCGACACAAAACATTTTGCCTAGGTCCCCATCAGTGACAATTCACTTGTGAAAGTCATTAAAAAACTTACTGCACATTTCGGTAACGCAGATAAAGCAGCAGCAGCAGAAGAAGAAGAAGACGACTCTTGTTGAGCAAAAGCCAGAGGCAGAGCCGCGAGGCAAGCGAGGATAGCCCCACGCAGTAGCCTCATCGTAAAAAGCAAGATGATGGAAAAACAGATGGATTTGGGGATTGGGTGGGAGGGAGAGGGTGGACTGATATGTAGTTGCAGGGCTAGACAAGATCGCCTGCAAGGGAATTTCAGCCCAGTTTTATGTCACTGCCCGAGCTGTGGTTCAGATTCGTGCGTTAGTTCCGTGGTGAGACCCGCACAGACTGGTCTGATTCAGTGTTTTGAGCCAGGATAGTCATGATTTTGTGGGAAAGACAAGTCAAGAACAGGCTGAATACGATTCATCAAAGCGAGCCAAGGCGGAAGGAGAGGTCCCAAGGAACCGGATCAGGATGAACTTAATAAGTTTATTGATGACTTGCAGTGGATACGGCGTTGTCATTGGGGACAAAAGATCCATTACTTGGTGTCTGATATTGACAGGTTCGTTTACGGTGGCGGAATGAAAGAGGGAGGTATACTACATCTGTAGTGGTGGGTGAAATGTGAAACCGTCAATCAGTGGTCAGAACTCTAAATCCGGCACTTCAACCGATGATCTTTTACTCTTCACTTTACAGAACCAAAAAGCTGGGTTTCTACGACGATCTTGGGCTTTGATGGTCAAAGCAAAAACAATGAAGATCACGTCTCGATATAGATTAAACATTTCAGATTCCCGAATCCTCCGAACGGGGCCCGTAGATCACCACGAGTTTCCTCTTCAAGAACCACGTTATTTACCTTTGTGCCCCTGCGATATCCACTAGACCCTCTTGGTGATGTATATCCGAGTCAAACCGTGATATGGGTTCGCCTATTGCGCCACCGTTTGCCAAGCAGACTCACATTCTTCTTTTAGGCAAGTCATACGCAGCCATTCAAGAAATAACTCAACGTTCATTCACCGTTTTGCCAGTTAAAGGGGGCTTTTCCTTTTTCTCCTCCCTTCTCTTCAAAGGGGTCCGTGGTGTAGTGGGGAAGAGAATGAGAGACCCCTGAAGCTAAAGACGCTAGCTAAACTGGCATCGGACCTTTTTCCAAGCACAGATTGGTGAGAAGGCTGTGGCGAGTTGGACTGGCCAGATGATGTTTCGGGGTGACAGCTGAGAAGGGGAATATATACCGTTGAGGCGCTGCGAGTATCATGCATTCATTAATTGGCGACCTCCTTGCTGAAACTCTCCTTGCATGAGAATGTCTGCAGCATGTCTAGCCCTGTAACTGTAGACCCCGTTGAAGATTCTGTCAAAGTGGCGAATGTGGATGTTTTTTTGCTTTGACTTTACACTACTTGACTCAGGAACAAATATCCATAAGGAAAATCCCCTCTTTGATCCGCAATCCCATCTCAACAGGTTTGTTCTGAAGATCACCTACACGTGGCTATGACTGGGTTCCTCGATTGCCAAGACGGTTGGATTCTGGCTGGAACAACCGGGACCAACAAGGGTTTTTTCTGCTTTCATATTTAATCTCCGGCGCTTGGAACCCTCTCTACCTCGGGTGACTCGGCTATCAGAACCCCATATAGCTCACCCTGGCATCTTAATGCACATCCCCCATGAGGGACCTGCCAAGAAAGGTTATTCGCGCGGGAGGGCAGCAAAGCGAAGCAAAGTCAAAGATGAACCAACAATCAACAAAGCTTGCTAGTGCATGGTGAGAGCTGAAGGATTTAGAGCCTGCACTTTGTGTAGATTACTGTACCAAGGGAAAACGAACCAGGGGCTTGTAAATGCTAAATTCTCGTGAATAAATACCCATTCTGTCCCGCCTAACCACGCCACTTTGTCACTCATTCCGCTCCAAACTACCCTCAAAATGAAGTCCTTCGTCTCCTTGGCGCTTCTGCCTCTAGCACTTCTCATCGATAGCTCCAGCGCCACAAGCGCTAGCTGTCGCTGCCTTCCAAGCGACAAGTGCTGGCCTTCTGATAGCGTCTGGGCCAAGTTCAACAGCACCGTCAATGGCGCTCTCATCAAGACCGTCCCCCTTGGCTCACCATGCCACGACCCCAACTACGACGAGGCGGCTTGCGCTGCCGTCAAGGATTCGTGGAAGTGGCCCATGACACAGTAGGTTCCAAACTTTCTAGCGAGAACGCCACAAATTAACCAGAAACAGCATCGAGACTTCATCTTCGGTGATGCAGAATTGGTTCGCCAATCAGAGCTGCGATGCTTTCACTGCGGAGGATAAACCTTGCACTCTTGGAAACTACGTTAGCTACGCCGTCAAGGTCTCGGATGCTCGCCAAGTAGCTGCCGCCGTTCAATTCGCAAACTACTACAACATCCGGCTAGTCGTCCGAAACACAGCTCACGAGTACGTTTAACCCCAGATTTAAGTTCGATAACCTTATTAACTTTATTCGCTTTTAGCTACTTTGGTCGATCTACTGGTGCTGGCGGCCTTGCTGTCTGGACTCATCATCTCAAGAACACTGAAGTCGTTCAATGGGCTGACAAGCTTTACAACGGCCCCGCTTTCAAGCTTGGTGCTGGTATCCAGGGCTTTGATAGTGTTGAGTATGCCGACTCTCAGGGACTTACTAGTGTTCCTGGTGAGTGCCCTACTGTAGGCCTTGCTGGCTTCACTCTGGGCGGTGGTCACTCTCCTCTCAGCTCTAGCTACGGCCTTGGTGCTGATAACACCCTCGAGTTTGAGGTTGTCACTGCTGCTGGTCGTATTGTCCGTGCCTCTGCCACCGAGAACAGTGACCTTTACTGGGCTCTCAGCGGTGGTGGTGGTGCCAGCTTTGGTATCGTGACTTCTATGACTGTTCGAGCTCACAAGACCACTACCATTGGTGGTGCTACTCTTACGCTCGTTGCTGGCACTGACAAGGACGTCTTCTACAATGCTGTCACCAAATTCCATGAGCTTCTGCCCGCCATGATTGATCACGACGCTACAGTCACCTACATCCTCACCAGCGCTTATCTCTCCATCAAGCCTGTCACTATCGCCAACTCAACTGGCGACTATGTCCGTGATGAGGTTCTTGCTCCTTTCACCGACTACCTTTCCAAGGCCGGCCTCAAGCCCACCGTCTCCTACACCACCCTGAGCTTCCGCGACCACTACGAGCTCTACAATGGCCCTCTGCCCGGTGGCCATCTCGAGGCTTCTCAGTTCCAGTTTGGCGGTCGTCTCATTCCCCGATCCGTTCTTGAGAACGACAACGTCGCTTTCAACAAGGCCCTCCGCAGCCTTGGTACCGCTGGAGTTCTCGTCGCTGGTAGCAGCGGCAAGTTCGAGAGCTACCCCGGCGTCTCCAACGGTGTCCCTCCCTATTGGCGCAAGGCTGCTATTTCCCTGCAGATGGGAACTCTCTGGGATTCTACCCGCTGGGCCGACATGATCGCTGATCAGAAAAAGATCACTGAGGTCTACATGCCCCAGCTCAAGGCTGTAACTCCCGGAAGTGGCACCTACATGAACGAGGCCGACTTCAACGAGCCTGATTGGAAGAACGTCTTCTACGGTCCTAATTGGAATCGTCTGAATGCTATCAAGAGGAAGTGGGATCCTAAGTCTTTCTTCTATAACTTCAAGGGTGTTGGAAGTGAGGCTTGGACTGTGGCCAAGGATGGTCGCATGTGCAGAGCGTAAGACTTGTAATGACTTCTACTAGAACATATTTCAATTGTATCATACTATTTAGCATTCATAACTTGCATAGCATGGAGCACTAGCATTCAACGGGGTATGTAATCGTACAAACTCTTGAAGACATCTTTCGATACTGTTCTATTCTTATTGTGACATACTTCTGAGTGTCATTTTACGATGACATTGAGATATAGTTAACAAATGATGACAAAGGAATGGTTTGCCTAGGACACCAAAGTGGAACGTTACAGTGCAAGTTGTATTCATATATGGCACAGTCACCACATTATCGTATGACCAGACCAAGTGAGATGCAAGTTAGATGAATGAAAGAACCATCTATTGAAGTCTGAATATATATATCTCGAAAAGAATGAAGGAGATGTAAAAGGCAAAATGCAATCCCAGCCCGAGTCCTAATCTATCCGTGTCTCACCGCCACCCCTTCGATAATGTGAAGCCCATGACCATAAGAAAGCCCATTGTCAATGTCTGAAACATCATAGTCCAACTAGCTTAGAAGCCACCGTTGGGGTTGGGGTTAGGAATGACCTCTCCACCCTGCTGAACAGGAGGAATGACTGACTTCACAGTCTCAGCAGCAAGCTCCTTATGTCTTCGGAGGCTGAAGTCCTGGTTATCAAAGTTCTGGTTGATAACACCAACCATACCATTCTGGCAATGGTCTCCCATCTGCTGAGCACAGTAGTACCAGATAGGCTTGGAATCCTCGACTACAATCTGGAAGACATCAGGAGCCTGGCTCTCCTGGATGGGGAAGTTGAAACCAGCGAAGAAGCCACTGCCGTCGGCGAGAGGCTCGCAGGGCTCGCCGAAGCTGGACTGGGCGACGGTGTGGTTCTTGGGGAGGAAGTGCCACTCGACAACGTCGCCGACTTCAGCGACGACGTTGTCGGGGTCGAAGCGAAGACCACCGAGGCCAGCGTTGACGGAGTGGGTTACACCAGTGAGAGTGACGGTCTTGTCGGGGGTTGAGCGGACGGTCTTTGAGGCGGGTGCCGCGGAGACGGTGGCGGCGAGGAGGAGAGTAGCGGAGACGATCTTGGAGAACATGTTGATGGTTTGTGAGTTATAAAGTTGAAAGTGAAGTGAAAGTTGAAGGTGTTGAGTAGTGTAAAAGTGTAAGTTGTTTGATTGTTTGTGTTGTTGTGATGATGATGATAATATTGCCAATAGACCGGATACCTCATCCATTATATAGAAAATTGACTCTATCCAAAATCTATTTCAAATTCATCAAAGTCATCATCATCATAGTGTAACTCATCTCTCTGTGCCACCGCCTCAGTTGGGAATAGCAACCAGCTATCCAACTCAGCCATCCCCGGAAGAGCTCTCCTCCGAGACCTGCCAACCCGGGATTTTCTCTATCTCCATTGGTCAAAACATGTTTCTAGCAGGGCTGAGGGGAGCTGACTGTTTCTCGGCATTTAGTTAGCTGTAAGCGTGGTGTACACTAGCCCCCAAAGACTGCGCCTCAACGTGCAAGGAAAGATGAGATTCTTATTTTTATCTGAGTAAGAGGCTTCCTATTGGTTAGAGGCCTGGAAGTGCTTTTGTGCGATGCTGGTGCTTGTCGAGTCGGGGAAGCTTACTTTGCATGGTGATGCCTGTATTGCCGACCATTCGAATACCATGCATTTGTTTTTTCCAGTCAAGGGAATAGATTAAAATTCGAAGAGACTTTGATTTACGAGGTTCGGCCGCTTCGGGTTTGACGACATCCGGCGCTATAATCGTCAAAGCTTTCTGTACCGTCGGGCATAACAATCTCACTCAGCGGTGTCCTTGCCTTCATAGCGGCAAGTTCTTGGATTGCCCCCGATGTGATCGATAAGTTAACAAGTACCGTAATAGAAAGTAAAATTTCAAGGCACTCAAGTACCAAGAATCAGAACGTGGCGATCACGCTGGGACAGTATCGCATGAAATTGACAATTCGGGCTAAGTGGCACGGCCCCTATATTATTAGCATCAGGCCTAAGAACACAAAATTCTTTAACCCAATGAGGAGTTCTCTCTGTAATGTACGGCATATGTGTGGTGGCAGTGACCAAAGTCCTTTCTCAGCGTAAGTCCAGTTCTGAGTTGGACAAGCGGGCTTGACGTGTCTGTCAGCATTCTTGCATGGTTGATATATCCCGACAATTTGGAAACATTAGGTTAGAGCAACAGCAATAAGTCCGTTAGTCGGCCCTCGGCTTATTGAAATGTAAAGAACCGCATGCGAAACATGGTCAGAACAGGTGGGCTATCGTTGTCCTGTAGGAAAGCAAGCTCAGCACGTCTTGGGCCTCATCAGAGTCAGTCAAAACTATTTCATTCCAAATCAGCTGTCAAGGGTCATGTGAAACGCCCAGGAGCTTTATGGTTCTCCAAATTTGGCACTGGTGCCAAGTTTAGGTCCATCATGGCTGCCAGGACTCAGCCTCTTTGAGGTCTGAACGTCACACGTGTAATGCATAATCCATCTACTATACCACAATAACCCCGCATTTACTCAAGCTAGACCTCCAACTCACAAAGGGTGTGGCTTGCTAAGCATCCGGTTGTCTAAATTTACTCGACTTCGTTATTGTGGACCAAACTTCACTGTAGGATCATAGAGCCTAGGACTTCTCTTAATCCTGCTAGGACCACACTGTGCAGCTTTAATAATAGTTTACTCACTCTGGTAATCCACGGAAAGACCAAAGGGAGATATAACTATATTTATCCAAGTAGGAGCGGCAAGCACTTGTCCGATACTTGTGTTGCGCCCCCATAATTTTCAGAAGATATGTTCTCCGCCCATGAAGGTTCTTTCGTGTCTGGGAGTATATTATCTCCTTTAAGGCCAGAAACTGGGATGATAAAAGTGCTATAATTGATTAGTCTTGCCTTCCTATTATGGAAATCTTGGCTCATATCGATCATCCAGATTTACTGCTCTGAATACATGAATCACCTCTTTAAACGTCTGTTCATACCAAATAATAGAGTCCCTGTACGCCATCCATCAGTCAAGGCATATCAAGAAAGCCTGGGAGTTCCTGCACTTACATCTTGTCCACTGCTATAATGAGTTTCTTTTGTGGTTGAATCTCACCACTCAGCAAAAGGCGTCCCAGTTTTTCGGCCGATGAGTTCCAGCTTGATGAATCAGAGCCATCAACTGCCCAAATAGCATAATCGGGTGTTTGGCTTTCTGTAGACAAAGTGTTAGTACATAGTGGAGATGATACCTTAAGTGCGACATACTCTGAACAGTTACCAGCCCTGATGGCGCGTAGAAAGATTGAGCATATCCCCTTTTCTCATAAAACGGCACTATTTGCTCGAACTTCTTGATACCCTCGCGCTCCAGCTCTTCCAATTGCGGCAGCCCAAGCCCGCACTCCTCTGAGTTAGCATTCGTTGGATGATTCGGAGCATTGATTTGGAGGGAGTTACCTTGTATATGAGGCTTCCCACAAGGGTCTTCTTGCCGGCACCGTCGTTTCCGAGGACAGCCAGTGATATTTCCGTTGCCATGATGGTATAATCAAGTCAGTGCACCGATTTAATGATAATGGTCGCCTGGCGCATTATGAAAAAACTCGGCGGAGTTGAGAATTATTGCCTAATCAACTTTGGCTTCACGTGATAGTGGGAAGTGGAATCTCTAGAGTTTTAAGCTTTTCGCCCCCAATGGAAGATAAGAGATGCAATTGACGAAGACAGACATTACATTGAAGAGAGAGAAAAGCAAAAAAACAGTCAAGACCTTCTAGGCACATATTTCAGCCAAGCTGGTCCTTCCCTCCATGGAACCTCGTATTCTTTCTGTGATGAATGGTCGAGTACATGTATCAACAAGGATGTCTCCCAATCATGCCAAGACCTAGCTAGACATTCACCATGTTTGAAGTATAGAGCATTTGCGTCTATTACCGTGGGTGGCTGCGCTGTTGTCCTCAGAAGACTCAGAGTTGGTCAAGTTCTATTGTAGTACAGCCAATATACTAAGATCGCCCACCCTATCATCTGAGCCTTACATGTCATTAAAAGACATATTTCGTTTTGGAGTGGAGGACAACATCTCGTAGCGATGCATCTCAAGGTTCAGCTGTTGGTCGCCGTGACAGGGGTTTCACAGCGGCCCGCCAACTTTTCCGCTGAGGAGGGTCTGTCCCAAAATCAGCTCATCTACAACCAACATTTGTGTCTTTTTATCCAGTCCTGTTACCCGGCCTGTAGTGTACAGACTTTAGAGAGGAGGACCAAAGCCCCTCCATCATCATGAAGCACGTTCAGCGCTTCAAGGCCCGGGTTCTCAGGCGACCGGACCCGCCTAGCACCTCGGCGCTTGAGACCGAGGGCCAGTCTGCTTCGAGTGCTTTACCGGGGTCAGCGGAACTCCCACAGAAAAGCGAGGCCTGTTCAAATTGGCCGAAAGCAAACCAGCGTCGGATTTGTCTGGATCCACCAGTTATCCAGTCGATATCGTTGCGGCCCATGGCCTCAATGGAGATGCCTTCTCGACATGGACCCATAAACCAACCGGCATTTTGTGGCTTCGGGGCCTTCTTCCTAACTTTTTACCTGGATGTCGGGTTTACACTTATGGCTACCCGTCCAAGATATTCTCTCAGTCGTCGGAACGTGTTCAGAAGTATGCATTGAACTTGTTGATCTTGCTGAGAGACATTCGCGAGGACTCAGAAAATGTACTCCCTCACTTTGCTGCGAGAACTTGAAGCTGACATCTAAATCAGGGAAAACGCTCTGTCATCTTCATATGCCATAGTTTCGGCGGTATTGTCTTTAAACAGGTTCGTAAGCTTGCGCAGTGACGAGACAAAGCGGATGAAGCCAGCTAACTCTTGCTAGGCGCTTGTAACTGCTCATCAGGATAACCATTTATATGGCGAGGTATTGAGTTCAATCATAGGCGTCGTGTTTCTGGGGACTCCTCATCGTGGCAGTAATGCTGCAAATATTGGTAGTGTTTGCGGATCAATTGTCAATGCCTTTTGGTCTACGGCGTCTGCCGGAGTTGGGCCCCGAACAGTGAGGACCGACCTCATAAACCATTTGATCTACGACTCAGATGCGCTTCAAGACTTGACCATGTTAGCGCGTGTCCGTCTTGGAAACATCTCCGTAGTTTCGTGTTTCGAGACCGAACCAACGCCTCCGCTGTCTTCTTTGGTGAGTTAGTCTTGTTGCAGGGCATGATTCTCCCCTGCAATTAATTTCTGAGGCTACGCTTTCACTCCTTCTGGTGCTTGGAAAAAGCTCACATAGAGAACAGATAGTGAGCCGAGCATCTGCCACGCTCTCTCTTCCCAATGAGGAACCCATTCCCATGCCTGAAGATCATAAAACTATCTGCCGGTTCTCTGGTGAAACAGAGAGCTACCTGAGAGTAGCGAGAGTCGTTCGAAGGATTGCCTCACAGTCATCGAATAGTAGTCCGGCACTTAAGCGTGCTAGCACGCATTCGTCTACTCTTGGTAAGTCGTTTGAACATCCATCCACGTGAGATATCCTAACCAGATTTGCAGTTCTCAGTGACTTAGAAAGAACTTGCATGACTCTCCTCAGCGACCACGATGTTGCAAAAGACGTGGAGCCTCCTCCAAAGCCAGTCCCTGGCACGTGTCAGTGGATTCGCGGCCATCGGCTCTTCATCTCGTGGCTTGAACAAAGCAGCAATGCCCTCCTCTGGCTAACAGGCCATCCGGGATGTGGAAAGACAATGTTGTCTTACTCATTGGCTCAATACTTTGATGATGCCCGTACCAAGTCCCGGAACGTTCTGATCTACTTGTGTCAGAATAAAAATAAGCAGACAGACGGCAGAGCAGTACTTATTGGTCTCATTCTTCAGATCATTGATCGCCATCGTTCACTAGTTCGTCATATCCGCATCGCGTTTGAGAAACAAGGATCAAGCATCATTCAATCTTTCTCCTCGCTCTGGCGTATCTTTCTCAAAATCACGACGGACCCAAAAGCTGGCCCCCTGTATGTTATTCTGGATTCCCTGGATGAATGCGAGAAGGCTTCGTGCCACCAGTTGCTCGTATCAATAACTGAAATGCTCACCGAATCGTCTCCATCGATCAAGGGCGGTAGTCATATCAAGTTCCTCATTACCAGCCGACCATTTCTTCACCAATCCTACGCCAACAGCCAGAAGGCCCTTCAATCTCAAATATCAATTGATGACGATCAAACAGGCTACACTGAAGACCTCCAGACTTTTATCCAGGAGCGCATCCATGAGATCTCTCTCAACAGGCAATTCTCAAATCAGATCAGGGACTTTCTATCCCAAGCCATAACTTCAAAAGCTGATCGGACATTTCTGTGGATTCATATGGTTCTCGCCTCAATCGAGAAAAGCCTTCTTATATCAAGAAAGGAGTTTCAAAAGATTATAGCTGGTATTCCAGAAGGTCTCGCTGAGATATACCATCGGTATCTTTCTGCCATTCCTCAGGATCATCAAGAGGATGCGTCAAAACTACTCAACCTTCTCTTAGCCTGCTCAAAGCCTTTATCCCTGGACGAGCTCAATATCGCGTTCACGATGGAGCCTCTACATACTACTGCCGAGGATATCATGCAGGATGCCCATAACTCGATTGCCCATACTGTGCAGGGTATTCTAGGTTCTCTTGTTAGAGTTACTGGACAACAAGTATCTTTGGTTCACCAATCGCTGAAGGACTTTCTCCTAGAGCAAGACCCTGCGAAAGTCGATCGCTCTTCTGCTATCAATCTAGTAAGCGCCCAGAACTCCGCCCTCCAGCTGGCTACTGTTTGTATACAATATCTTCTTCTGGACGATTTCATGATTGATTTCTTTCTAACATGCGATTCGCTATCTGCAGCTGTTGCAGAAGAAGCATATCCTTTCGGCGAATTGCCTATGGGTGATTTTAAAGGAGACTTCTGGGAACAGGAAGATCTCGACCTCGAATCTGGCGTGCTATTTCGTGAACCGGATGCACAACATCCTGATATCTGCGACTCTCTAGTTTCGGACTAGCCTTTCTACACGTATGCGTGCCTACACTGGGCAGAGCACTTCGCTATCTGCGAAGAGAATGCGCCTGACGACCTTAAAGATGCCGCAAAGTCACTTCTGGGCATTAACACAGCGAACTGCCGAAATTGGCTGAACTTCTACCGCGTGCGAGCTTTAACGTTGATAGAGGGTGATCTCGTCGATCAGGATCCTCTTATTCTCGCGTCGCAGTTCAACTTGTCTACAGGTCTGGATGATTTACTGCGTAGTAATGGACATGATCAAGTTACGATGAACCAGAGTCTTTACTGGGCATCGCGACTTGGCCATCATCGCATCGTCTCGTCTCTTCTTACGGCTGGTGCCGATCCTAACGTTAGGCAAATTGAGGGGTAGACGGCACTTACAGTTGCATCTGAACATGGTAGTCTATCATGCGTCAAAGCCCATGAATTCTCTGGACATGTTATATACTGACGCTGGCCATGTTCCCCAAACCTGGGGTTGAGCTCCGACACTGATAGCATGCTTATGCCGTTGGCAGTTGTCCTCAAAGGGCTTGTTCGTCTCCTCGGATATTGGGACATATCTAGTATGCTAAAGATGAAAGAAGTGAGATATTGGGGTAAAGGAAAAGATGTTTTCAGCGTATAGGAGAGTATTTTGCAGTGGTCTGTTGTTTCAATCATCAGTAGGAAGAGGATCTTCCTGACTTTATAGCCTGATTCAATCCCTGAACTATTTCTAATTATAGAAATGATACTCACGACTAGCAGACATTGTCTCAAGACTTAAACCCAACATCTTTGATGCACTCGAACAGCCCATGGCCTTTGATCTGGCCAACACTATGTAGTATCTGGAGGGAACTAAAAGATTATCGTTCTTTCACTGGCCGTTAAAAAACAGCTGTTGGTGATATCGTCTGGGTTGCAGATCCGGTCTTTAAATTGCGCTCTCTTGGCAATGGACATTGGTAGAGTGACAACTGCGTGTATTTCAGTCTCAGAATACATCAGCCATAGCCGAACTCGTATACGCCCAGATTCTTGATGGACTTCCCACTGAAGAGTCTCTGAAAGACAGTCTTGACTATGTAAAGGACCACCCTGTTCATAGCATCCAAAACACCGACATCTGTCCTGGATATGTAGAGAAAACTCGCGAGTTCAGAAATCAGTTTGACTTATCACAACTGCAATTATGTTTCAAGGTGCGTCTTAGATAGGGACTCTTTCATTATAAAATGCTTATGCTTGTTTATACTGTCAAAGCCTTCGAAGACACAGTACCAAGCTCAGAGCACTTCAATCTTCGCCTGATCGAGCTCGTTGCCATAGCTTGCCACCAGATCGGCGCTTATCTCTTTGACCTCGACGATGGTGCTCACAAGCATAAAACTTATGAAGATTGGCGACTAAAAGTACTAGAAGAAAAGCAACTTGGGGTAGAGTCACGACGCTACTATGACCCTCCTCCTATCGCCTTTTCCCATCGAGCGTATCGATATCCCGATCAGTATCCAAAGGGTCTTGCCGACGTTGCTGGCTATTGGGCTGAGTCTAAGATCCTCGGCGGCGTCGTTGTATTTGATCGTGGTGAGACTGAACAAGAGGTATGACATATGATGCATTTGTATTCTTCGTTATAGAGACCAAAAGCTGATGATTATTTTACATGAAACAGTGCAATGCCATGTGGATCCATGGGGACTTGATCAGAGGCCCAAGGACTCTCTATCCACCGACCAAGGAACAATTCGACGCCTTGATCAAGTTCCTCACTACCCCATTAGAGGAAAACTTAACATGCCCATTTCCTATTCATGGAGCAAGCGTTAACAGACCACGATGGCATCCATATCACGCATTTGCATACTATCACATCTTCCGTGATAGGTATGAGCGGAGGCTTCCGCCAAACCCACCACAACCAGGCTGCGTCGAGGACGGGATGGACTGGCCAGAACTTGACGACCGGCGTATTCTTCTGTTGGGGGGATTTTCTAACCCTCAAGGCGAGCCATACGTCAATGACGATGAATATGCTGCGGCTACAGAGAGGATAAAAAACATCACGCCTTCTTCGCCTCTTTGGCGGCCATCTAAGATCTAGAGAGGAGCTCGGAGCGGCATTTATTGATGGTCAGCAAGCTAACATGAGATACAAGTCAAGGCCTCCAAATAATACGGGAGATTTGAAGCAACATGAATGGAAAATGGGTAACTAAGTGTCGGGTATATACTTGCTTGATATGAAGATTTCACAGGCAGTTCAAACCCCGAACATTAGGAATAAAACTCAAAGTCATGCACCCCCCTCGAGTAACTTCTAACAACTACATCTAAAAACCACGAGGCAGAACACAGTTGCTTCCACAGACATATTGAAAGTCATTGGTCCCACAGTCTTTCCACTTCTTGCACTTGGCCCATGATTCGACACCTTCAGCCCAAGCAGTCCAGCACCATTTGCCGCTCCCTTTCTCGCCTCAGCTCATCCAGCAGTACCCGTATGAACACCCATACGGTGCCTTGTAGTAGCAGTGTCTCTTTTAGAATATCTTGGAAGCACTAGTTGGGGTCGTATCAGGGACATCCCCTTCCTCGAGACTGATAACTTGTGTCTTTGAGGAAGTCTATTGCAGATAGAATGAAGATAGAACGTGTTTAAGTAGTGACAGAGTGCTTGAACTGGAACTGTTGCGGATGAACTGCCCTAAAGGTAAAGCATCATTCGGGTCTACTTATACCTATTGTAACGAGCTTTTCTTCCAGCGAAGGAGAGCATTGAAATCTACTACTCAATTTGAGGCAGTGTCGTAAGCATGAGAAGCCCTGTTAATGCTGTTGGTCGTTATGATGCCCCGCAGCCGAGCGTCACTCAAGGCTCCGAGGCTCATCCATCCCTGATATGATGCTGGGTATTATAATTTTTCAACAAGAGACCACCCTCTTTGCCAGCCTGTTCATCATTAGTGATCTACAAAATTAGGGAGCCGTAGAAAGCTCATCTACTACAAGAGATCAACCAAATGAGCAGACGTATAAGGAGCTCAGAGAAGGAGTCTCGTTCAAATATTTCAAGAGCAAGCTGTACAGCCAACGGCCAGGTTGTATGGTGGCTTAGCCGGTTGTCATACCTCCTGTGAAAAGAGTAATCGCCGTGACAGTCACCATGCAAACCGAACGATACATACATGTACGAGTTACTTATTCGGGGTTCCCAGTCTTGAACAAGCGGAATATACGAGCAGTATGCTTTATTAAGCGAATGAACATGGTGAGCCAAGACGGTCTGGATCGCATATTTGTCTTACTTAGTTGATAGCAAATAAAGTTTTGCGCAAAACTTGCAGGGGAACGGAACCTTCTGAACAAATCATAGTGCCAGATTACAATGCGACCAATTGGCAATGAGGTATCAACCAACATGATGTGATCATGTTCTCATGATCACAACCAACGACCAACAGTCAACAACGAAGCCCACGCCGCATTCGGACATAGCAACTGACTTTCTGATAACGGGGATACCGATCAACCCGTGAAATCGGATAAATTCATGTCAACCTGACTCGTGGCCACCCTGCTGCTTCCCATCGCTTCAAAGAAATTCCCCAAACCTTGCTCCTTTGTTCACAGTCATCACAGGATTTTACTTGCTTCATTTTCCATCCAAGATGTTTGTTTCGAAGACCACCATTGTTGGCCTACTGCTGCCCTCAGCATCCGCTGTTTCACGTAAGTGCATACCATGATTCAACTTCTTTCCACTGAGGTATTAACTCATGGAATAGTCACATACAGCAAGCTTTATGACAACAACTCGATCCCTGTTAGCCAACTGGCATGCTACAAGAACGGCCTTATCATGGACGGGTACCCAGACTGGCAAACTATCGGGGACATCCCGCATTCGATCACCGGTCTTGAACAAGTCGATGGACCAGATTCTCCGCTTTGCGGTTCCTGCTGGATACTTTCATATGAGGAAACCTCCAGACCCGTGCTTATCCTAGATAGCGCAAAGGACGGGTTCGTATCGACTCTTGATACCTTGGACTGGCTCACGGGTGACAAGGGTGAAGAGCTTGGAAAAGTCGAGGTGAAGGCTACCAAGGTTGATCGCATGAATTGCGGCTTTCCCAGTGAGGAGATAGAGAAGGAACTCTGATGTACCTTGATGGTTTTTACTTGGCATCTGGCTCGCAAATGGTTTCTATGAAGGCACGTTTTACCCTTTTCTCTATCATCCTCCTGAAATCCTGTCGTTCAAGCTTATCTTCGAATCTAGCGTAAGTATGACCCCAAACAATGCAAACCGAATAGTGCTTAGCTAGCGATATGTTCTTTGAACATTGACTACTTGTAAAGCATAGTAGTAGATAACAGCAGTACCAGAAAGCACGGTTGGTTGTCACCCCGTACCTATCATGAGATGAGGCTGAACTGCACCCTGGGCTGCTCCGAGAGATCCGGGTCTAGAGCTCTCGTTTCGGCACGGAAGCTATATAGACGAGCCGGAAGAAAAAACAGCAACAGTTAGATCGTCTCAGTTAAATAGGATGGCCTACGTTGTAAGTGGTGGATGATTTATGAGACAGAACCTTGCAAACAGCCGTACTTTGCCTATTTAGGCAATTCGGATAGTGTCTGCCGAAGTCTCTTGGATTGATCAGGAGATCGGAGAAAGTATAAAAAATGACGAGATGTCCTTATTGATTTCATTAACAGTCTTGTGCGTTATTGATCACCTTACTGTCCGTTCAGATATCACGTCACGGTCAAGATGAAGGTGGCCGTATTGTCCCTTTTCATAACCGCCGTATCGGCCGCCTCACTACCTGTAAGCCTCACCATCATCAACAGCAGACACCACTAATATTTGTGTATAGAGCTATCGATTCGTCGGAAGAGTCAACCCGGCGACCAAGCAGCTCACATGGCCGAGCACCGGAGTGGCTTTTACTTTCAAGGGAACTACCGCTAGTATCAAGATCGACGGTATCACCGGAACATCAAGCGCAGATTTGATCATCGACGGCGGCAATCCGATTCTCATTAAAAACGTAGAGGGAACATCCATCTCAACCCCAAAACTCACAAAGGGTACCCATACCGTTGAACTTCGCAAACGGTCAGAAGCCTCTTTTGGTGTCTTCCGGGTTACTGGTGTTAACACGGATGGCCAACTGCTCGAGAATGTAGCGCCTAAGCGAAAGATTGAGATCATTGGCGACTCCATTACCGTCGGGTACGGCCTCGATGGCGTCCTGCCTTGTGTTGACTCAGCTGTTCTGCAGAACAACGGCAAGACATATGGTGCCGTCGCAGCGAGAGCTTTGAGGGCGGATTATAGTGTCGTCGCTTGGAGTGGCAAGGGTCTTATCCGCAACTATGCCCAGAACCCTCCTGACACTTCACCAACGATGCCAGTTCTCTACACGCGCTACGGAGCCAACGATGCTGACAACAGTTTCACATTCCCCAGTTCGTGGGTCCCTGATGCTGTGGTGATCAACTTGGGCACAAATGATTTCAGTTACCTGAACGTGCGCCAGCCAGTCAACCCTGCAGATCTTACCAAAGCCCTTGTCAAGTTGGTTAAGAGCATACAGCCACACTACCCGAAGGCTCAATTCTTCTTTGTGTCTTCTCCGTTGCTCAGCGATAGCTATCCTACCCAGGCTGATGCGCAGAAGTCCACACATGTCAAGGTACTCAAGGATGCGATGGAGCAGCTGACTGGTGTCAAGACTCATCTGGTTGATTGGCCTACCCAAGGTTCTGATGCAGGCTGTGATTTTCACCCGAATGCTGCCACGCAAGCAAAGGGCGGCGCGCTTCTTGAGGCCTCGATCAAGGCAGCTCTGGGATGGTGAGGATTGAGAGATGGCGGAAAGGCAATGTATTGGAGATCAATCTATATGAGATAGAACTTCTATAGGTCGAACAAAATTGGATAAGATGAAAGTGCTGTATTCTTGACTGATAATAAAAGCACTCGAGACGGCTTGTAGTTGACTATCCCCTGACTTTCAAACAGAAGGAATCCACCTCTATCGCCTCAACATCTAAAGATCCATCCCAAGCTGGTTAAGTCAAAGCCTTTCTTTCAACAGACTTGCTGAGGCTGAGCGAACTTCGCCTGCTTTAGGTAGTAAGCCAGCATTCGTTATTTCACTTATCTGTCGGCTGACCATGTAGCTTAGACAAACGATACCTTGCCTATAATAGATTTGAGCCATCAAAAGGGCTTGCACATCGCGATCGGCGTTTTTCTGCTTGGTCGCATTAACAAAAGGTACCATTTTATCACTCTGGTCAGAAAGGTCGCATATTTGGCTCTGAAGGATTTCGAAGCGTGTTATGTGAAGTTCTTCTACTTCGATCTGGCCGCAGTCGTCTCGTTGGGCATATGCGGTTGCCTGCCATATGATCCGAGTGTAAAGTGTATCTTGCAAGGTCATCAATGCGGCGGAGATCACTTGGGTGCGTCTGTCGTTTGATGTAGTTGCTGGAAGGGCCTGTAGACCGGCAGTGAAAAGAGCCCCTTTCGCGGCTCGCCTCTGGCCCAAGCACTGGCTACCTAGAGATCATGAGCGTATCGATGTGATACAAAGTCTTTTAAAAGTTAATCCGAACAAGATCAAACCAAAAGAGTAGTGAAACGAAATGATACATCCGAATTCTTTTTCGAGAACAAAATGTCCACCCATTCTTCCTAGAGACTAGGCTTCTTGTCAACTTGTATGCAACAATATGACGAATTCAGTAATTTATAAGACACCAAAGAAAGAATGGGGCCTTTCCACGACAATAATGCTGGACTATACATCATTCTCAGAAATCTATTGTTCCTCCCGGAGCCAATAGTCCAAGCCCACAGAACATACATAGTAAACCCTGCAATGACATATCCGAGGTTCACTCTAAATTACTCTATTATCGATCATTTACAGGGAAAATCTCGTTTGTCCTAAACTTAAGGATAACTTGGTTTGAACAAGCCGAATTAGTAAGCCCGTGGAGATTTGCATGATAACGCTCCATTTTCCAGATCTAGTGTCTTTCTCGACCCAACTATGGCCTTATCACGGGTGTATCAACTTGCAATCACAAAATATTCACCTCCATTCTTATCTCCATTTAGAGTGGACCACCGTTACATCGTCAAAACATTGGCGTCGGTACCAAGGACCGGGTTCCTTATGCTAAAAGCCTGTCGATTCGTCGAGTCAGCAAAAACGTTACATCAACTCAATTCTGCGCCTTGAATCGGTATCAGTCCACAATATTCGCCAAGATAACCAGAGACTAAAGAATATGGTCCTTGTTTGTGGAGAATGCCGAGGCGGGGTCGAGTGTCATCTATGGAGCCAAGGCAATGGATCAAGGCAGGTATTGGTCTTCGAGTTCCGGTTTCTTGGAACCCTGTATAGGATGACATATCAGACACTGATATCGGTGGTTCGTCGATCTTTGATGGTTTAAGTATCTGGGACCTCGCAGACCCCTGGAGGAGCAAGACATACCTTTCAAATTTCACGATAAACTTCAACATGGGCGATATTATTGACGCGGGAGCTTCTTCCAAGCTCTTCACTCCACTTGACATTGGCAATGGCAAGATTCATCTCAAGCACCGCATTATTCATGCGCCTCTTACTAGAAACCGAGGAACTCCGGTCAACCCCGACTCTACGCCTGAGAACCCCAATCGACTCTGGGTTCCCAATGATTTGATGGCTGAGTACTATTCTCAACGGGCAACTGATGGTGGCCTTATCATCTCTGAAGGTCTCCCTCCTTCACTTGAGGGCAATGGTATGCCAGGTGTGCCAGGTATCTTCCTCCCTGAGCAAGTCGAAGGTTGGAAAAAGGTCGTCGATGCTGTTCATGCCAAGGGAGGCTATTTCTACGCTCAGCTCTGGCACTCCGGCCGCGCCAACATTCCTCAGTTAACCGGAACACCCATCCTGGCTCCCTCTGCCACACCATGGGATGATCCCAACGAGACCTTCGCATATCCCCCACCTCACAGCGCCACGCCCGTCAAAATCGCAGACTATCCACCCATCGAGATGACCGTGGACAAGATCAAGAGTACTATCAGTGACTACGTCAAGGCCGCAAAGAATGCCATAGACGCCGGTTTCGACGGCATCGAAGTCCACGGCGGAAACGGATACCTTGTCGAGCAATTTCTCTCCTCAAACGTCAACAAACGAACAGACCACTACGGCGGCTCTGAAGAGAAGAGAAGTAACTTTGCACTTGAACTCATGGAGGAACTAGCTAAGGCGATTGGTCAAGAGAACCTGGCTATTCGTCTCTCGCCTTTTGGCCTGTTTAACCAGTCTCGTGGTGAAAAGCGCGTTGAAACGTGGAGTCATCTCTGCCGTGAGCTGAAATCTCGCTTACCGAAGCTGTCATACGTTAGTTTCGTTGAACCGCGGTATGAGCAGGTCTTTTCGGAGGCAGAGAAGCAGAAGTTCCTCGAATCTTGGGGCTTACCCACTGTTGACCTATCGCTGTTCCGTTCGATCTTTGGAGATACGCCATTCTTTTCAGCTGGCGGGTTCAATGATTTTAACTCGTGGGGTGTTATTGAGAGTGGAAAGTATGATGGTCTTTTGTATGGAAGGTATTTTATCAGTAACCCTGACCTGGTTGAGAGATTGAGAAACGGATGGCCGTTGCAAGCGTATGATAGGAAGACGTTTTATGGGCCTTTTGAAGATAATGCTGTTGGATATACGGATTATCCATTCTACAAAAAGGAGTAGATATTGAGTTACATAACTATTCTGACTACGCTTCGTGGGCATACAAGTTTGGATACATATAAGTATCATATGAATGATAAGTGATGATGAAATATGAGCTTCAGCCTCCTAAGATATTTATCGCCCCGAGACAATAGAGCTTCCAACGCCAGAGTCTGTTGGCGTCAGGGGCCTCTTGTTATCATCCTGCCACTCAGTACTCTCACTTCCGTGTCCACTAGTCTTTGAGCTCTGTCGATGTAAAGGTAAAGACAAGTCCTTTTTCCCTCCTGTTTTGTAGCGCTTTACAAATCTGGACAGGCGTGACCCCGAGGAAACATGCGATGCTACCTCGCTAGTGTCAAAATCTGCGGGAGAAGTCTGTTGTGGTGTTGCTGGTGGTGTGATAGAAATCTGTGGTCGAAGCGTGCTCGGGGCTGTCTTGCTTTGGGGTTTTCCGGTGGCTTCTGGTTTCTGTTTGGGGTTTTCGTCCTTCAAATGAAGTATGTCAACTTCGCTTTCATCTTCGACCTTGGCACGTCTATCCGGTACAGAAGGCGTTCTAGTGTCAGAGTCTGTCGCCTCAACAAGTGAGGGTGCTTCAACTCCATGTTTCTGTCGAAACGCAGATATAGTGGTATAAAAAGTCGACGTAAAGTGCGTCTCTGCCGCATGCTTCTCAGCTGAAGTGTCGTAGTAGCGAGTTCTTTAATCATGGACTTGCTAGAGTAAGCAATACAGCCTCAAATTCAAGACAGGGACGACTTACCCATGTCGTGCTCGGATCCAGTAGAATCCGACCCTCTTCTCGTCTCTTGACAACCAATCCAAGCTGTTGTAGAGCTTCGAAGCTAGCCCATTCTTCTCCAATATCCACGTACTCTTCCTTCATGGCTCTTTCGTCAATTTCTTTTGCCGGGTAGAACTGAGGTAGGTACACAGAGTGCAGGAACTGCAAGAAGACAGGCTGTTCGTTGATGAACCATGTTTCTCCAAGGTCTGATTCGTTAGCAATTATACTTTTTGAAAGTCCTCGTTGTAACGCACCATTGCCTCGTAGGTACACGAGCTTTATACTTCGCCCTCGCATTAACGTATGTGCCAAGTCCATTCCATGAGGGTTTCTAGCAGATTTATCGCCAATAAGCGCTCCCATGATCGCCTTCCCTGGATATCTTTTCTCAGACATAAAAGCATCACAGTCCCAAATTGACTCATCGCCTTGCCTCATGATACCCATGTCAACAGACACAAGGTCAAGCTTGGGAGTCGTTGGCCCATTTTCAGAGTCTGCAGAATCTGCTTGTGGTAGAACAACAAAATCAGGTTTTTGGAACTTTGTTCTCGCTGATTTTGTCTCTGTGGTCGGATGATGCGACTGAATTGGTGGGGGAAAGTATGTCTCTCCTGATGATGGTGGGACAGGATGTCTATAAGATGGGTTTGATGCACCAGGCTTCCAGTTTGAGTGATCCGTGGACCCGTAAAACGGTGTATGAGGTGTTCGAGCTTGGCCGTACGGTCGGCCATAGCCGTCATTCGGGTATGGCATAGTCGGTTCTTCCGATCCTGGTGAGGGGCCATTGTGTCGAGGGGGTTCGTTTGTATATCCCGAGCTAGGCATCTTGCTTCGCGTCGGCCTGAGTATCCTTCGCCCACGAGGATCAAACTCCGGAGTATTGCTGTACTTGATGTTTTCTCTTGGCAACGTATCACGACCTGGTCTAGTTTGCTACCCTGGCGTCAGTATATAGTATACACTATTAGTACTCGTGTGTTACTTACTCTTCTACGAAAGCTTCTCCAGACCTTGTCTCCATCCTCCGGTCCATAAAGCGACTCTTCACTGTCGGAGCTATCACTTTCTCCAACTGCCCTTCTTCTATCAGGCTGAGTATCCGCTTTCCCCTTCTCAACCTCACTCTCGCTCAATGATGTCCAAGCTAAAAGAAGCCGATTGACAAGTCTTTCTGGTTCTTGAGGCTTGGGGTCTGGAAATCCCACTCTCTCCCGACGTCTCGTTCCATCGTGTTCAGAGTCATCTGAGTCATCCGAATGTCGATGTCTGTGCCATACTTCTATCTTTTCGCCGTTTCTAGTTTCTGTAATGTATGGGTCTTCACATGGTGCTCCATGCACTGGTATCTCGTTGAGAAATACAAGGTTGTATAGAAACGTAGCTGCATCGCCACGTCGGTGAAAATCAGGTCCGAAATGAGCGATGCTACCACCGGATAGTGGATCAAACCCCGACCTTCTGCGACGTCTGGAATCTCTTTCCTCGTCTTCGGAGGACAGGCCTTCCTCTTTTTTCTCGTTAATCGTGGGAATGGTATAGCGTCGTTCCGGACGAAGTGGTTCTTTTACACTTCGCGCAAGTGCTGAATGGGCTTCTTCTTTCTCACTTCCAAAAAGAAAGGCATTGTCTTCGGAGTTCATGCTCTGACCGTACAGCTCCTCGGCACGTACATGCCCAGGGATCTCAGACTCACGGACAGGACTTGGCAGCCGCTTGCTGGTACGAACTGGAGGACTTGGTGCTCTTTCTTGAGGCGGGTCTAGAATTGGCTCTGGCTCGTCATCGTTCTGGAATGAGGCTTGGCCAGCCAGTATAAGGCTCTCAGCTTGGGCCTTGAACCGGTTTTCTACCTTCTCTTGGACCGATAGACGGCTGGAAACGTCAGAGCTATTTTTCAACCTTGTCGAAGAGATGCTCACCCATTGGTAGACTTGACCAGAACAGCCGCCGAAAGAATCGCAATCTGCAAAGTCAATGTGACCTTATGCTTATCAATATCCGACAGCAACCTCGCAGCCTTAAGCCACTTAACCCTCCTCAAGATACTCTCATCAGCCACCATCTTCGAAATTTCTTGCTGCGTCACCTGGATGTTCTTAACAACATGTCGAACAGCATCACAAAACTGTGGTTTGCATATGATTGCCCCATTCTGATGATATCGCGTAAATGCTCGAGGGTTGCAGTCAAGCCAGACATTTCAATTGCAACTGATTGGATCTCCCGAGGTGCATTGCGGATTGTTTTGTAAAGCTTGAACAGAGTGTTTGAGAGTTGAGCGCCAGCTGATGCTATGCCTGCGATGCTGGCTATGATTGACAAAGGATCCATTGTGAGAGATAGTTGTCTGCCAACATAGACAATTGAGATGACAGAAACAAGGGAACTTGAATTGAGGCTGTAACTATGGATTGAAGGTTTTTGAGGGCTGTACTTTCTTGTTGATTGCCTTGCGGCTGCCTCTAGAGGCTGTGTAACTATGGGTCCTTGTCTTGCATACAACCACGCATGTAAGACCATCTGCATCCCGGCAATCTACAATGTGCCCTTCATGTTAATGAGAGTTACAAATAGTCCTTATCACATGTGATTCAAGTTCAGTGTCTAGCTTTGAAACTCTCTGACTTCGTTGAAGGCATGCGCATGGACGGACATATCATCGCTCTGGTCTTTCCAAGCTTTCGAAATATCCAGATAAGTATCAAGCAGTACTTAACTCCTCCATATCCAACTTTCAGGGAACTTTCGGGCGATAAAGTGAGACAGGGCTTGGTTCGTGTAACGCGCTACATGTATCATGTTCTCACTCTCACAACCAACACATCAAGGGAGAACGGTCCAGAGACCCATCAATGAAGAGAAATGATAGGCCAATATTAGGCATCCCTTCGTTTTCGTATCTTCTTTAGCCTTGCGATGTTCTACCTTGCTTGTTCGATCAAATAACACCCATCTCGATGACCGCATGTATGCTTGCGGAACCATAGCTCACCGTCCTCGTTACTTGTCCTTGGATGCCATACCACTGGCCCCATGCTTCTTCCCCCAATTTCTAACCTTGACATCCATATCCCACCGAATAAACACCATAACAATCATGACAACCCAACTCAACAAGGTATTAACCAAGCCCGTCCAAAATCCACCACGTATAGCACCGCCCATAACAGTAGTCATGACAAGTCTAATAATAGTACTCGTCGCAATGAGTTCTTCTCCGTTCTCCAACCCCGCAATTGCACGACGAGCACATTCATCCGGTGTGAGGATCTGGTCACCCTCCTCAAGCGCTTTTGTAACATCCGTCTTGACTTTGTTCTCATCGTCAAGGGACTTTGTTGGCATTGTCGCTGGGAAGACAGTGTGGATGCGGACGCGAGGCTCATTGGGGTGAGCTCCTGCGTATAAGTTCATCTCCTGTGAAAGAGAGTCTGATAGCGATCTGATAGCAGCTTTGGAGGGTGAGTAAGGCGTGAAACCTGCAAAACTGTACAACGAAACAAAAGAGCCCGTGAAAATGATGTGACGAGCCGTCGGTGTCTTGGCTTCTGTACTCTTCTTCGTGACACCATCGATGGCAGGTCTCAACCACGCATTAAGTGTAGCATGGGCCATGTACGCACTCGAGAAATAATTACTATCCATCATAGTCTGAAGCTGCTCAACCGGAGTATCGACAAATAAAGTCGGATGCGCACTTCCACTGCAACACCAGACGATATCCGGCGGGTTGTCATCGTTCCAGGCGGTAACTTCTGCAATGACACGAGAGCATTCTGAAGCTTTCGTGACATCGGCTGTGAGTGAGAAGAAGCGCTGAGATGGAGATTGAGCAGATGCTTCGACTTGAGTGAGAGCTTCTTTCAAGACGGTTGGGTCACGGGCGACTATAACGACGTGTGCGCCTTTGGAGGAGAGTTGGCGTGCTGCTGCTAGACCGAGACCTCTGGAACCGCCTGTAATTAGGACTGTCTGCAAAACGTTAGTGGGGGCAGCTGCACTGAGGGAATGGCACAACATACTCTGCCCTCGACAGGAAATTCATTCCGTGACAGAAACGAGCCCATTGTATATCTGGAAGCGGTACTTGAATGTGCCTTGGCTTTGAGAATTATCGCAAATAAAAAGGAGTTCTTCAAACGCGTTGAAGTTGTCAGCATTTAATCCCGAACAATTAAACAGCGGTCCACAATTCCGAGGCGCTGATTGGTTTGTCCCCCAAGGGCCCCAGTGAGCAATCGACTCGCCAGAACCTCAACCATCTCAGGCCAGCACCGAAGAACATGTCGATAAGATGATTGAGGAGGTCTAAAAGAACGAAAGAATCATAAAGCAAAAGCAAAAAAGCACCGACAACGGCAGGATTCGAACCTACGCGTGCGAACACAATGCCTATGATGTCTCGAAGAGATAGCAGGGCATCGCCTTAACCACTCGGCCACGTTGTCATACTGTGGCGGCCAGTATTACAGCCTATATACGCCACTCCGCCCAGAAACATCTCTCTCTGGGTCAATTCATTCACCAGGAGCCTGCATCATCGTGGACGATAATTCCGATACTAATGAGAGACCGAATAGCTTGAATAGTGCAAGTCCGCATTACTACTTGACTGTTCAATTCCCTGCCAGTGGAGTGTTTCTCGCGACGTCCTTGGTCACTGCGCCTGCAGCCTCAATACCAGCATTCAACTGAGGCAAGACAAACGTTAACGGAACTTTACTAAAATGGTCCAAAATGTAATAAAATAATAAAACTTTGAATGATTTTCCTAACATCTTCAAAGACTTACTGACATTCTAGAAACTTATTCTTAAATTTAGGTTGGACCACCCTAAGTTTAGGATCCCTGAACAGGAGGAAGGTCAACCGCCCCAGGCCACTGTCCATCGCTCGACCATCCTACACCAACAGACCATAGATAACATCCATCATCAGTAGCCTCAACATAAAATCCACCATAATTTTCCTTCTTATTCTGACACTTAAGCCTCTGCAGTGAAGTCTTGCACTGATCGGCCAATACCACATCTCCAGCAGGCGTCTTACATCGATCAGCCGGCAATGTTGTGAACTGCACGCCCAGCGAGAGGACCGACTTGTTTCCGATATAATAGTCGCGGTTTATCTTTTCAGGAATGCCGTTTTGGATGTAGTGAAGTGTTTGCGAACCGTCGCAGAAGTCACCGATCGCAGCGTCGAGTTGTTCGGGTTGGTAGGGTGATTGATCGTCGAGAGAGGGTGTGGCCTTGCAGAGACACTTCTCTCCGGCGCCGTCGGGGAGTTTGCCGTCCTCGACTACGATTTCCCATTGCGTTGGGCATACTCCCTCCCACTCTGACTCAGTCGGTGTAGCGACAGTGGTGGTGCGGGTAGGCTCCTCGGTGGTAACGACCTCTTGGCTTGTGCGAGAGATGTAAGATGTTGTGAATGACGAGATAGCAGAGCTAGTAGCTGATTCACTCAGAGAAGTAGTAGGAACCGCGCAAGACTCCCCCTCCTCACCATCGTCCTGCCTCCTCTTCAAGCTCGTGTACGCGAAGTCCCAAGTAAATGAGACCTGGTATGTCGCAGTTTTGAGAGGAGCGTAGCGGGACTGCCACTTGGTCACCAAATCCTGCTCAGAGGTGCTCAGTGTTGCAAGTCGGGCTTGGAGAGCAGCCATGTTAATATCCATTCGCGCGATGACGTCGTCGGCGGCCTTTTGCACAATGGGGTTGATGGAGTAAGACTCTGTGCCGTCAAAGAGGTTGTTCATGTAGTTCTGGTAGGCGGCAGAGAAGCTCCAGACGTTGTTCTTGACGGCATCGTCTTGCTTGCAGTTCTTTGCGTTATTATCGATGTTGACACTTGGCATCAGTTAGCGTTAGCCTATGGGTCAATTGAGGGCAAGAGATAGGTCAGGCCAACTTACAATCGGGAGTGAATACGGCGGTTTTGACGGATAACCACAGTCTGGACCTCTTGGTGATTCCAGAGCTCAACACCAATTGATAGCTTTTCGAGGGTCTGAAGAAGGGCCTCCATCCACTTCTCGACGTTCTTCCAAGGTGTGTTTGCCCTGACGACTTTACCGACGCTTGCGACGTTGCTGACTTCGTTGGGGAGGTTGCCTGGGGTTGCGATCGTGCCCTGGATAGTGTTAGTGAATGCTTCAACAGTGAATCATTGATTGATGTGAGTAACAGTGAATCACCGACTTCAGCAGTAGTGAATCACAGACGTATGCTTACCTTGCAAATCGAGTTCGTGTAATCATCCATACCAATAAAGTCATCCAAATACTGCCCGTAAGCCGGGAACGCGCCGTAAACTTCCTCCAGAAGGTTAGGTCCCGCCACAGCAGGGTCGTCATTAGTATAATAGGCCAAGTCACCGCAGTTGATCTTGCCCTGGGTGCCGGTAGTAACGCCCTGCACAGTCGGCACGCCGTTATCGAGGATATTCGTGAAGAAGTCTCGCAGCATGCTCTTCTCGTATACGTGATCCATGGTCTTCTTGTTGGTAATGGTTCTGCCGAAGTCCTTCTTGCCCACCGTATCGAGGGAGCGTGCACATGTGGTGGCATCTTGAACGCCGATGAACCACTTGAATGTGTTGTAGTAGGTATCACTGGGCTGAGCAGCGGCGCCTCGGTCGGCTTTGAAGAGTTCAGGACCGCTGGGGTATTCAGGGAATTGTACGCCGGTCTTCTGGAGGGTGCAGATGCCGCCTCCGATAGAGGTAATTGGCTCCGCAGGGGAGCGCTTGCCCAGGCCGGGACCTAGAGCGGGCGCGGGCGCGGCGGCCCGCTTGAGGATATCATCGCCATCGTCAATCAGCTCAACATCGCCGTTATCGTCGGCCACATAGATGTTCTTGGGGCAATTGGTGCAAGAGCCGCCGATTTCGGTGGCACTACACTCTTCAGCAGAGGTGGTAGTAGTTTCGGCCTCCGACGATGTTGAGGGCTCGGCGGTGCTCTTGTCCTCAGCAGTACTCTGATCATCGTCATCATCGTCGTCGTCATCGTTATCCTCGTGGGTCTCAGGCGAGTTGCTAGTGCTGCAGCCGGGCGTGAGACCGGGGATGCAGGGGAAAGAGAACTTAGGCAAATTGGGGAATTTCGGGAAGTTAAAAAGAGTGTTAGGGATAGGAGGGAAGCCGAAAATGACAATCCCGTGGCCGGAGCCGCCGCAGCCGGGGCAACCAACAAGCACGGGGACGACAGTGGGCTCGTCGGAGCCCTCAGAGGTGGTCGTGATCCATGTGTTGGTGGTCCAGTCGTCGTTGGAGACGGTCGTGGGAGAGAAGTCCGCTGGAGGTTCTGTGAGAGTGGAAGTGATACCATCATCGCCGTCGGATTTTGTGGTCGCAGGGACCGGCGTAGAGGTAATACCGGCTCCGGGGGCGGTAGTCTGAGAAGGCGCTGAATCAGTGATGGTAGGGCCTGAGTTGTTGTCGGTCTCTGGATCAGAGATGGTTTGACCGGGCTGATTCACAGAGGTCTCGCTAGGGTTGTCAGTGGGGGAGCCGTTGGTCGTGTTGCCGCCCTCAGACCCATCAGTGTTGGTCTCATCAGGACCGGCAGCAGTTCCAGTAGAAGAGCCATCAGCGTTAGGCTCTGTAGTCTGGCCACCCTCGGCAGCAGTGGTCTCGGGTCCAGTGCCATCTGTGCGAGTCTCAGTCTCCTCGGGACCAGCAACGGTTGTCTGTGTCTCGGATCCATCCACATCGGTAGTACCAGCGTTGGTAGGAGATCCTGAGTCAGTCTCAGAGCCAGACTGGGTTGGGAGGGAGTCAGTGTTGGCACCGGTTGGCGCACCGTTTGTCTCAGTGTTTTCGCCATTTGACCCGGTCTCTGTTGCTCCAGGTACAGTTCCTGTTGCGTCGGGCCCAGTCTCCGTTCCGGCTGGAGCAGTCTCAGTGCCGTCCACGTTGGTCTCTGTGTTCACGGGCGCATCAGTGCCAGTCACTGTGTTGGCATCGATAGGCACAGCACCAGTTTCGGTTTCTTGGCCATTGGCACCAGTCTCGGTACCTGTTTGAGAAGCATCGACTGGTACGCTGCCAGTCGCAGTATTCTCGCCGTTGGAAACGGTCTCAGTGTTGATACCAGTTTCCGTGCCAATGGGGGCATTATCGGTCTCGGTACCTTGGTCATCAGATCCAGTCTCTGTCTCTTGACCAGGAACGGTGCCGGTGGCGGTACCCTGTCCCTCAGGCCCGGTCAGTGTGTTGATACCAGTCTCAGTACCTTGACCATTGGATCCTGTTTCTGTGGCGCCAGAGCCTGTCTCTGTCTCTTGGCCGTTCGCTCCAGTCTCAGTGTTAGAGCCTGTCTGGGTGGCATCAATGGGAGCACTGCCAGTCAGAGTGGCTTGTCCATCAGTGCCAGTTTGAGTCTGAACACCTGTCTCGGTGTTGAAGGGAACTGAGGCGCTGCCGGTCTCTGTACCCTCGCCATCAGAGCCAGGCTCAGTGTTGACACCGGTCTCAGTGCCAATCACGCCTGTTTCGGTGCCAATGATGCCAGTCTCGGTACCCATGGCACCGGTGTTGGTCTCTTGGCCAGCAGGTCCAGTCTGGGTAGCAGTGCCATCTCCGGGACCTTCGACGCCACTGGAAGTCTCAACGATTATGTGAGTATCGTGAGTCTCATCAGATTGACCAGAAGTGAAAGCACCCGAGGCACCAGGAGTTGGGGTGCTTTGACCAGGCCAAGTTGAGTCCGAAGACCATCCAGGAAGCCAGTTCGAAGTCGAGCCCAATCCAGGAACATCGGCGCTTGAGCTTTCGCCCGAAGCGTCGCTCCGGGACTGGGTCACCTCTGGGTTGTCATACCCAGTGGTAGAGGGGAGATTAACAGTATCGCTATTGCCACCGGCAGGGCCAGTACTGGTAGCCTCATACTGAGGAACAGTCTCGGTGAGATGTGAAGAAGGAGGTGACGGCTTACAGGGCCCAGCTAAAACAGCTGAGCCAGTGCCCAGTAAGAAAAGAAGAGAGCGTTTCATAATGAGCAAAGAATGTACGAATGTATATTAACGAATGACAGTATCAGAGATGACCTCTGAGGAAGTCAACACAAACAACAGAGCACCTTCATTGTATATAAGCACTCATCCCATCCCAGTGCTACACGCAGAATCCTTCCAAAAACACAAATTGGCCAAGGCTGCTTTATCCACTAAACATAGCACGGTAACACTGGCACAAGGAAAAGGTTATCCTCCTCTGCTTATGAGGGCATTTCAAGAGACGGCAGTAGCCAATGATTTAATGGGCAAAATGCGGGAATGAGCCAGTAAGAGACCCTGTGCTACGAGATATGACCACATTCGGAAAAGCCGTACGTTTCACGGTTACATGGCTAAGGCTGAGTTCTGGGCTTAGATCCCAGGGTTCATGCCAGGAACCGATCGGTGAGTTCTATGTATATGGTCTAGTGTGACGGGTGAGATTCTCGGCATCATGGATTCGCAGGGTCTTGTTCGTGGAGTTGACTGTTTTAGCGGCGGATATCGTACGAAAACGATGCTGACGGCATCTGAAACCCCCGGGCCTTAATCACGGACCGCGGGTGTAATCTTGAAATACTCCACATCTTGGGCTTGAGGCCCCCAATTTACTCCTCTGTTCATTTCGTTAATCGCTTATAACCGCGGTATATTGCAATGGCTTTCCTTGTTGGACCCTGATGCGCAAGGCAGAGCGGGATGGCTCAGCCCAGTTTGTGTGAGGGGGACGGCAGTGGAGGAGCATCGCACTGACTTGGTGGCAGTTGTAAATAATTTGCTTAACAATACCAAGATTATCTGAAGCCTAGATGACTTTTACATACATTATAATAAATGGTGATACGTTATGCTTAATTTGGAGAGTTCACAGGCTGACATAAGAAAAGAACTCTGGCTGTTTTCTCTGACTGACCTGTGTGGAGCTTCATCTCACCATAGCAATTTGGCTCACTTTGTGACACTGATCAATTGCGCTCCGCCATGATGACATGCCGCATTGATTTAATTTAGCCCTCTTTTCTTTGTGAAACACTCCTTCCAGAAGCAAATCTAGAAACCGCCCATCTCACTACGCGCCCGCGCCACCTCTGCCTCGACTATATGCCGCTTTGCCTATACACAAGAGTTTCTTACCTCGCCATCTCATCTCCCCGCCCCCAAGTATACAAACGCTACACATCTTCGTCACGAACAATGGCTGAGGTCGGCAAGGCCGTTTGCATGATTTGTGCTGTTCAACTATGGGAATGGAGTCCCGGTTACACCGCGAAAGAACGAGAGCCCAAAGATTTCAATCCGTACAAGTGGAGAGAGGAACATGTTTTTCTCTCGGGCCCTACATGGCCGTGCGACGAAGCCGGTCCCAAATCACTCAAGATACCCGACGAAAGTGTCATTGTCCACAACGGACGAGCACACCATCGTGGTCAAGTCACCCTCTCAACTGGTCGTGAGGTCAGTTTACAGCTTGAACATCTTCCTAAGCAACATCCAGATCATGATGCAGCGAATGGGCACCGCTGGTATCTCGGCTTCCACTCTGCCTGTATTGATATGGCAAGGCGAGCAATGAATGAACCAAGTGGAAAGGTCAAGTCTATGGGTGGTCTGTGGATGACTATCGAGAGGCGCTGTGTCAAGACTGCAGACGACGGAAATACCTTGCCGCTATACCTTCCTAACATTCTCAATAATCGATCAGGAGAGTCCATCGAGTTGGGACTGCAGCGATATTACATCCCCAGAGATGCCATTTGCACCGAAGAGTCGATCCTCGATGACCCTTCTCTTGAATGGGTAAGTTTCTCTTCTACCACGCTATGCCTTCTTTCTGACGAGATGACTAGTGGAATTACGACCCTCTCAGCATCCCTCGCTTGACTGGGTCTCTCATGTCAAATCTCCAGCGAGCTGATGCTTCTATAGCTCACGAAAAGTTCACCAACAACTTCAACAATCTCCCTCGTGAGATTGAAGACAGCATTATTGCTCTCCTTCGTGATGGGAGTATGTCTCTCGAGTGCACGTACCTTATCCCGCAGTCTCATTGGAAAGACACCTTGCTTCGTATTCCTTCTCTGTGGGACATAAAAAAGCACCTTGTCCAAGCAAAAGACCAAGAAGCTGTATCTGGAGGTTTTGAGTGGAACTGGGAGAAACTGGTTAGGCAGGTTATGGCTAATGCTACTGTTCCTGAGACGAAAGATCAAGTTGATCCCGATGATGAGGACTGTCAGGATCAGATAGAGGATGCATGGAACTATCAGAAGGCCGGGTTGAATGTCCCCCCAGGTTTGACGAACAGGAGGCGGATATGGCAGATTGTCACTGAGATGTCTCCGAACGATATCGGCATGGAGCATTTTATGGATGCAATGGCTCAACAAAACAAATGAGCCCGTAGCTTCGACCCCATTTGAAAGACGCTCTTCTCATTTCAATTTTTTTTTCACGTAACAGACAGAGCAGAATAAATCGCCGTAATTAATATAGTACTTTATGCTCTACTTGCATTTTCTTCATACTGCGTGGTTTATGCAGTTATTTGGTGGTCGTTCTGGAGATATGACAAATGGGTGCAGGGTATCCAACTTCGAGCAAAGAGCTGCAAAAACCCTGCTGGGCTATATAGTACTCATCATCGCCATCCCAAGCACAACCTCACTACAGCAGGCTCAAGCCTGTTATGTCTTCCGTAGTATTCTTGTCTCGTGTTCAAGGTTGTCCCATTTTCGTTGCCTTGGTCTCCGATTTTGGAGGTATAGGTTATTATTTTCAGACACAGATAAACAAGATAGTAACCAATAGAAAAGCGCAATGCAGGCACTAATAATAATAATAAGCATAATTCAGCCTATTTTAATTAAAGTTGAGATAAAAAATAAGATAAGCTATCTATTTAGTATCTAACTAAGTAGAAAAGTAGTTAATATTTTTCTTTAAGGCTTAAACCCTAAGTGGATACATCCAAACTAGCATTAAGATATCTTAGAATATAGTAAACGCTCTCCATAAACCGGAGATATTATCCTATCCTTGCCGTTTAATTATATGACTTAATAAGAAATGGTAAAGTGGAATACATTGAATCACTATATACATGCCACCTCTAGCATATTCATCCTGCTGAGAGAAAGTACTGCTTATATACATTTAATGTATCTATATTAGCATTCCAGTATCCATAATTGATATACTGGTGGGTCGCGTTTAGCTCCAGCGGGTGCTTTGGGTCCTAGGGGTCTTTAGGAATACCCTGGCAGACCCCAGGTGATCTCTTAAGAGTAAATAATGTCTATAGGGCTAAGAGATACGATTTAACTATAGTGACTCTGTATTCTTGATCTTCTGATCGGATCGGTGTAACTCTAGGCTGCCATAGGATTAGATAAGGTAAACCTCGCCAGGGAGCGCAATACTGAGTAGGTATAATTCCAGCTCTTGCGCTCCTAAGCTAGTATTGCATTCCCTAATACAGTATATAAGGGGTAAAGAGCGCTATACTAAATTCGCTATCTCTATCCTAGCTAATTTGGATTAGAGGATGATAGTGTGTTGACCGCACCGCTCCGCTATACTCATTAGGTGGTATCAGAAAAGTGAGGCGAGCAGTGCGATAAAGGGTAAAGAGTATTACTAAATTAACACTTTTTATCCCAGCTGATACAGACTAGCGGATAACAGTATGCATCCGCCATACGTTATTCGCCAACCTGTACCAATCTGACCATCTGCAGCCTACTCCCTTTGGACATGCACTCTCATTAAGCACAAGTTATAATTATAGACTATTGTTCAGCGATCGGATTAATTCATATTAAAATAAAGCAAGATCAAAACTAAACAAAGCAAGATTAAAATTAAATAACGTATTTAATAAGCAAGTGTCGCGGATAAGCAAGTATCACGTAAATCCCTCACCTTACATCATTACTATTAGATTAATTACCTTTCAACTAAAAAATATGCCAAAGGCTAATCAAGAAGGATTTTACCTTCTTGCACTTCAGGCCCTTTAAAATAACCTAAA
>NJCR01000919.1:803-11714 GCA_002234235.1 Fusarium hostae
AAGTTATAAGCTTAATACTTACTGATAGATAATATATTATAGTCAGTAAATAGAGAATTAGCTATTTCTTCTATAAAATACAGTTATAAAGGAAATCCTTGCAAATCTAAGTCAAGAATGAATTAAACTATTATCTGCTCTTCTAGATCAGATAGTCTCTATAACTTTAGAATCCAATCAGGTTATAATTAGATGCCTTATTGGCAGTGATGTAGCTTTATTTGCCTAACCTAATAGATCTTTATAGCATATTAGGTACTTAATTTTAGGTTATTTTAAAGGGCCTAGAGTGCAAGAAGAACTCTGGCTTTATCTAAGGGTTATAATATAATAAATGGTTAAGGATTAATTAATTAGATAGTTAGATATAAAGTTAAGGGATTTTTATTATACATGCTTATCTGTTATGCATGCTTATTAAACACATTATATACTTATAACTAGAAATAGTAATTAATAAAGTTATTATAAAATTAATAATAATTTAAATTAAATTAATATTAATTATAATAAATTATTTATAATTATAAAGGCTTAGCGCTAATTCAGTTAGGTAGAGGGCATAATAATTAGAGGAAAATGTAGGGTATATATAATGGGGCTACTGGGGTCATAACACCAGGTAAGACTATATAGTAGAATAAACTTACACAAGTTCACAATTTGCTAATACACTTTCTTATTCAACTATTAAATTCGAAATGTCGCCAGCTAAGAGGCTTCCGACGGCTAGCGGTTCTATAGATGTTGTGCTGCTTGATGGAGGCGGCTTTACCACAACTGACGATACGCGTATCCACTCCGACGGACACAATAAGCCTTATTACCTCTACGACTGGTGCTTCTATATCCACCATAAATTTACAGGGAGAAGAATTTTGTGGGATCTAGGTATCAGCAATGTTGGTGATTAGATTCCTAGGATAATAGATGCGTCTAATCTTGTTAACTAGGATCGTAGCTTATATACGCCATTTATCTTAAACCACCACTGGCCCAGCTGTAATCCCGTTGGGCCTCGTTGCTCACTTTTGGATCAGCTTGAAGTTCTCGGAGTTAAAACAGACTCAATTAACGCTGTTATTTTTAGGTACTTATCTCTCATTCCTTGCGATATAGCAACACTATCGTCCAACAAATGGTTCTCGAGCCGAATTGTTACTAATAAAGAATACGCAGCCATGCGCACTGGGATCATTGCCGTCCACTCAAGCACGATTTCCCAAATGCGAAAATCTTGTTCGGCCCAGGTACTACAGCGCATTGCTCTCCTGGACACATAAAAGATGGCAAAATCCAGCCGATGGTCCAGTGGGACTCTCGCTTCTTCGGCGATAGAAATATTGTCACAAACCCTTTCACTGAGCTGAACGGACCTTGGAAGCGTTGGGGGCCCTTTGAAAGTGCAATGGACTTTTTAGGTGACGGCAGCCTCTGGCTAGTGCAAGCACCGGGACATATGGTGGGGAACCTGGCTGCGTGCGCGAGATTGGAGTCCGGAGAGTATGTACTCCTGGCAAGTGACTGTTGTCACTCGAAGTGAGTCATGTTCAATTCTCGCGTGGTTCATAGAATAACATGGTATGAACCTAAAATAGGAACATTTTTCTTGGTACACGAGGGATAGCCAGCATGGTTGGGTGTGATGGATCGCGCATATGCCTTCACGAGGACTTTGATACTGCCTTGGACACAATTGGTCAATTGAGGCAAGCGGTCAATGACTATGGGATGCACATTGCTATGGCCCATGATGCAGAATTCATCAAGGATGGAACAGATGGCGTTTTAATGTCCCTCTTGCATCCGTTGTTCGACAGTGCATGTCTGGAAAGAATCCGAGCTCATGAACAGCCATAGTGACATCTTCAATCAATTACAAGTTAGTGTGCTTTTATTCCCATGTGGAGAACCAGCTATGTTATGCCTACTCAATCAAATTGAAATTCAAACTGACACCTCTATAGTAAATATGAGTCCATGACTGCCTTAACATTGCCAATTAACGCTCGCTCGTGATCTATCATTAGACCCGGAGTAGAGCATCGCATAATTGTATCAGACCCCAGATGGGGTAGTCTAAGTGGACCTGGAGTAATCTGTCCTTTAGGTCTATGGTTTAAATTATGGGGGGTTTGTTATGATGTGGGGTACTATACCGTTGGGGTCTGGTGTTATATACAATATATCTGTACCTGGGCGTAAGTATTGGACTTATTGGTTTCATAGTCTAGGGTGAGTAATTTGTACAGTTTAAAGATGGCATTAGTCGGATATATGGGTGTTCTTTTGCTCCTCACAGCATGGATCGGCTTTACCATCTCACGTCGCATGCGACAGCGCGGAATACCTATCCCAGGTCCTAAACGAGCACCATTACTGGGCAACACGCATCAGCTTGGTCCCAACCCGCAACGCCAGCTACAGCGTTGGGCTAAACAGTATGGCGATGTTTTCAGTATCAAACTTGGGTTGGAAACTTGGATATTCTTCAACGACCCAACAGATGTTCGTGAGATCTTCGACAAGCAATCAGCGGTCACTTCAGGAAGGATGCCACAGCCCGTACTGTCGGGCATCCTTTCAGGCGACAATCGACTATTGTTGCTGACATATAGCGAGAAGTGGCGTAAGATGAGAGCCATCGTTCATAAGTCGCTCACACCTAAAGCTTCCAGTACCTACATACCCGGCCAGGAGTTTGAGGCAAAGCAGTTGATACATGATATTGCCACCGATAATGGGGATCAGCAGAGCTTCTACATGCATGTAAGACGATACACAACATCGGTAGTGCTACTCAGTACGTATGGTCTCCGTGTACCATCCTGGGTGAGTCATCTTTACTGTTCATGCAAAAGTTTAACAGAAACTGACGAGAGACGATATTACCTGCACAGGACTGTGAAGATATTCGAGAGATTTATCAAGTCCTCAACGACTTTTCGCAGTGCGCCCAGCCAGGCGCCTACATCGCCGACGCTTTCCCCGTGCTCGACCAGCTCCCCAAAGCCCTCCAGTGGTGGCGACCTAGTGCAGAGGCTGCTTTCGAAAGACAGAAAAAGACATGGATGCGATATTGGAACAGGCTACAGGCCTTGCTCAAGGAGAACCGTGCTCCAGAGTGTTTCGTAAAACAACTTGTCGAGACAAACCTTGAGAAACAGGGCATCTCCGAAGTCGAGGCCTGTTTCGCCGCAGGCTGTAAGTTCTGACGTGCGACTTTTTATGCACCTGAAAGATACTAATGGTTGTCACCAGCCATGATCGAAGCAGGTTCTGAAACGTCATCGTCGGCCCTCAACAGTGCTATCCTGTATCTGTCCGCCCACCCTCACGTCCAAGACCAAGTAAACGAGGAGATTAGTAGAGTTATTGGCGATGCACGTTCCCCCAGATTCGAAGACGAAGACGACCTTCCCTACATACGAGCCCTCGGCAAAGAGATACTTCGCATCAGGCCAGTCACAAACATCGGAACGCCGCACTATACTACGGCCGATATGGAATACAAGGGTTATCATATACCCAAGAACACGGTTGTTTGCATGAGCCAGTACGTGCTGCACTTTGACGAGAAGCATTGGAAGGATGGTGGCAAGACGTTCGATCCGTCACGATACTTGAGCTATCCGCACAAAGCCGGAGTGTACGCTGCATCTAAAGATGCAATGGCCGCGATCACTTCGACTTTGGTGCTGGTCGCCGTATATGTCCTGGGATGCATCTGGCTGAGAACAGCCTTTTCATCACGCTGGCCAAGATCTTGTGGGCATTCCATATTGAGCCTGGGCAGGGACCCGATGGAGAGAACCTACCCGTTGATCTTTCGGATGAAGCTTACGAGCCTGGTGTCAACACCCTGCCAAAGCCGTTCAAAGCCCGGTTCGTGTCGCGAAATGAGGCGCGAGCTAAGGTTTTGCGTGAGGAGTGGAGACAAGCGGAACATGACGGGTTTATGCTCGGGAATGTCAAGGTAGACAACAAGGGTGTAGTTGCAGAGTAGTATTATTAACGAAGGGCATTACCTATATGTAGAGCACTGTTATACTTTGGTGATGCATGTCAAGATGGTATCTCACCATGGGCGTGTGCCTGTGTTTATGTAGCGTCCTCTCGTCGCTGTTGGATCCTTGGTGCTGTCCATCGGATACACTCGGGATTGTAAATTCTTGACCAATAACAAGCTATGCTTATTCGTTTATTGAATCGATGCGTTCTGGACTGCTCCATTAACCCATGCATGACCCGGTTCCCCACAATCTTTAGCTGACTACGTTCTGAATAAGTGAACTAATTTAGCTCTGATGCCACTCCCCAGGCCCTTCCCCGCGATTCACCTTGAACTTTGATCCTTCAACTCATTTCTCATCATTTTCAGGGTCAAGTTACTCACCACAGTGGCTTTACATCTGCATGTCGTCAATCGTTGAGATCAGTGAGCCTGTCGCTGCTGTAGGTGTAACACGAAGGGGTCGCCCTCGTCGCCAGTACAAGTGCGCGTTCTGCCAGAAGGCCTTTAAGCGTAGCGAGCATTGCATCCGCCATGAGCGTACGCACACGCAAGAAAAGCCTTTCGACTGTCGCTACTGTAGCAAATCTTACTCGCGGAAGTACGTCGCACGCTTCATCGATTGTTTCTGCATTGATTGACTCGTTTTCTTTTAGGGATCTCGTAACAAGGCACGAGAAGACGCTGCATGCACAGGCTCATCAGCAACGGCTGCGGCGAGAACAAGAAGACGACCAGGACCCAGATCTAGACCCAGACACCGAACACGTCGCCGAGCAAGTCAACGTAGCGTACAATGCTGTTGCAAGGCCATTAACTCTGGGGACACCGCCTGATGAGCCTGAATCCGATCAAGAACCCGAAGTACAGCGTAGGAATGCTTCAATGGGAAAGCCGCTATCGCCTGACAACCAGGTTGCCTTCTCCCTCTCACCGTCTTCTTCCTCCTCATCAAATATGACAGTATCAAATGCACGTCGCGTGTCCTTGACCGAACCAGCTCACAACGCCAGGATACAAGCTCATACAACATCAGATTCTGCGAATAATAGCCACCCGAGTCCCCGCCCGTCAACTGCCTTTGCTACCGACTCTCGCACATTTACCCTGGCTTCACCACCCAACCGGAACTCTAATAGCATCATGTTCAATCCTCATAACCGACATCAATCTCTCCCTGATATGATTGATGCAGATATCACCAGCGGTCTACATCTCGATGTCGATGTACAAATGTCAGAAGCTATTGGGGATGGCAACCTGAACCAAGAGCGGCTTCAGCAACCTTCAACCACTGCCGACCGGGATCCGACACAGTTTTTCTTCTCGCCAATGCCTTCGTTTGATATCGATCTTTCCGCTTTCGCATTCTCGCCCATACCCAATCAGCCCAATCAGGATCACAACCACGACTCATCCAATTCACAGGCAAACGAACTTGGGGGAATACAACAACCTTCGGCAGATATAAACCAGGTCTTTCCCAGCCGGCCCGAATTCGCACCAGACCCATTGCCTCTATTTGGGGTCCCTCCCCAGCCCACAAATGAACAGCATACCACCAATTCCAATCACCGTCACGACCTGCCTTTATTACAAGACCAGCGACAAGCTTATATGTGTCCTAATCTAGACTGCTTTGCATACGAATCCATGAAAAACGATTTATCCGGCCGCCAGACGACTTTGGATGCCAACGTCGAAATTCCTTCCGCGAATGTCTGCCAGGGATTTTTGTCCACCTATGTCACGAGCTTCCATGGTCATCTGCCCATCATTCATATGCAGTCATTTTCACCCATGAATACCCCCAGCCCTTTACTACTGGCCATGTGCAGCATTGGTGCCCTTTATCGCTTAGATCGTCGTCGTGCAAGGAAACTGTATGATGTCGCAACAAGGTCACTGGTAACAGTAAGTTAGCTTCTGTAATGTCCAAAGGAGTGTTCTAACCATTCAATCACAACAGACACCTCTTCCACCACAAGATAGTGATGTTACCCTTGTTAAAGACTATTGTCTATGGTACGGGCAGGCCAGGCTGCTTCTTAGCTTCTATGCTGTGATGAGTGGTGATAAGGACCTAGTCTTGGACAACATGTATCAAAATGGGTTCTATACTCTGGTGAGTAGGAACGTTGGCGTGTTCGCGGGCGAAATTCAAACTCTACGTCCATGAATAATCTCATTTGAACCCCGTGCTAACGCGTCAGAAATAGCTTTACAGTAAAACAAGAACCGCCATAGGAGGAAACACGGCAGATACAAGCCGTCTCACTTGGCAACAATGGATAGAACGAGAATCTTGGAAACGATTACTTGGGGCTATGTTTATGACCAGTACTCTTACCATGGTTTTGTTTGATGTCAACCCCGGTTTCAATGCCACTCAGGATCTCGATTTTGAGGCGTTCCACGACGAAGCTATGTGGGACGCTGCGACATCCAATGAATGGCGGCAGATACGGACGAGTAGCCTCAACAAGCATCAGCAACAAGGCCGCACAATGAAGGACGTACTTATAGATGTCATGCACAAGGGAAGATATCATGGAGATACGACACCATACCGAGTATCGGCTTTTGCGGCTCTCATTCTCATGCATGGTGTAGTGGTACAAATGTGGCAAAGATTTCAAGTCTCCCATGCCATGCTATTGATTACCGATACAGATTTCCTAGGTTCTTCTTTGATAGGCAGCGCAATGACGACTTTGGCGAGATGCAACGCCTTCTTGAAGAGTGCCAGAAGCGAGCAGGGAGGAATAGACCCAGAAGCCAACGAGGAGACCTCACTGATCTTCAACTGCCAAGCGGTCTTGCGAATCGCCTATATTAGACTTTTCAAGCCCACGAATCCTTCGAGTCGGATCAGTCTGATAAGCACGGATCCGGCTGAGATGGACGAGGCCATCGCTTCCTTCGTTACTGACGAGATTGAACGCTCTCCACAAATGCTCAACGCTGTTACAAAGTGCTTCGAGGGATTGTGGATACCCGTGAAACTTGGTACAATGTTGGTTCGTAAAACCGCTGCGTTCCGTTGGAGTGTTGATCATGCTATCGCCGGATGGGAGAGCGGTACGTCTTTCTGGTCTTTTTCCTGACATCTAATCCGATTTCCTAATAATGCATTAGCCCAACTAGTCACCCGATGGATCCATTCTGTCGAAGTCGCGAACCTCAATGGTATACCACCCAGCCCCGATGAACAGAAGCTCCTTGAACTTGTGAAAGAAACCCTGGAGGAAGCTGAATGCGACCTTGACGAAAGTCCCTCACTGGCAGCTGGAGTTGCTAGGACATGGGGTTGGTTTCTACGGGATGTAAGTATTGCTCTATCTAGATCTGCTCACCGCGGTGTTGTGTATCTTGCTAATGACCGTGGGAATATCTAGGTATGGATATGGGACATCACTCCACGTATGGGTGCAGCGCTTGAGCTGTTGGCTAAAGCCTTTGAGGATGTTACAAGAGGCCTTCGGCGACAACCCTTAGCAGCCTCTATGAGATTGTAGGGAATATGAAAATGTGAGAGGGTAAGCAGGGTAACGCGTTCGGCCATTTGAGGAAAAACTTCGATCCAGATCGAGGCTATATGTAACACACCACAATGTTTAGTTCATGAAAGGGAGATATATGATATCGCTCTTGGTGCCGGTACCTGTGACCCGGCACTGCTATAGGTGCGAGAGTGCGTTTTGTTGCTCTGCCGCAACAGCCATGCCCATTTCCAAGCCTCATATCATGCCATGTGATTGCGATTTAATGAGATAAGATGGAGAAGATGGCCCCCACAAAACTATTAGTTAATCTAGTCGAAAGTGTTGCACTGTCCGGGCTGAACACCCCGCCACATGAAGGCTCTACATGCATCATCTGATGTGAAGGCTGAAGGTGAGGATTGCACAAAGACTGTTTGATGTGGGGGGCAAGATGATGAAATACCATTAGTATAATAGCATATATTAACACTCAAAGGTTATTACGGCAGTGACATTGTGTCTCGATTAATTAATTAACAACTAATTATCATTTCATTAAGCAAAACCTTCCATCAAAGTTTGGCTTAGCAGAACAATAACTGAATCTTTCAATAACAAGTCGTCATGGAGACTCATCAAACCCTCGAAAGCTTGAACGGCTGACACCTTTTAGCCATATTGCTTCTTCTGGGCTATCTGCCTCTCAAGATATCATGGAGTAACAGCATACGCCACTCGAATCACGGAACCGCCAAACATGATATCGAATCTGGTCTGGACGATTCAAGGAACTTTGTCAAAATAATGGATGATGAGAAGAAAAATTGTATTATTTTTTACGGCTCTCAGACTGGTACGGCTGAGTCGTATGCGAATCGTCTGGTGAAAGAGGGTAAAGCCTGGTTTGGGATCCAAACCATGGTAGCCGACTTAGAAGACTACAATTTTAAGAATTTGGATGAATTACCCAACTATAAAATTGTCATGTTTATCTTGACTTCATACGGAGAAGGGGAACCTACAGATAATGCCCGAGACTTTTGGAACTTCATCGATACAACACCTTCTTTCATCAAAGGCACATCACTTTCTCAACTTCAATATACTGCCTTTGGGCTAGGTCATAAGACTTACGAGCACGATACTGCCGTGATCAGAAGAGTCGTCAGTGTCCTTGACGGTCTCGATGCTTTCAGGATTGGTCAAGTTGGAGAGGCAGATGATGCTGCGGGGACTACGGAAGAAGACTTTATTGCGTGAAAAGAAACCATGTGGGAAGCTCTGGCCTCTCAAATGAGCCTCACTGAAGTTGAGAGCTCTTACCAGCCAAATTTTCAAGTTGTGGAATCCGAAACTCTTACAAATGAGTCTCCTGAAGTCTACCATGGAGAGCAGAATGAAGCCCACTTTTCTGGTGGATTCAAAGCACTTCACGGGCCATTTGGCAGTAACAACCCGTTTATTGCTCCTATCGTGGCGTCACGGGAGCTCGTTTCATCAGAGCAAGACACGCGCAAGTGCATTCATGTTGATGTGGATATCAGCAGCGCCGGACTTGTCTACGAAACCGGCGATCATTTGGCCGTATGGCCCTCAAACTCCAACCCAGAGGTCGATCGTATTCTGCAAGTGCTGGGTCTCTATGAAAAGAGGCATCGTGTTGTTGAAGTCACCAGTCTAGACTCCACAGCTAAAGTCCCGTTCCCGACACCGACAACATACGATAGCATTATGCGATACTACCTGGAAATATGCGGCCCTGTATCACGGCAGCTACTGGCTGATCTCGCCCCATTTGCGCCCAGAATTACTGCTAAGGAGCGACTGGCTAGGATCAGCAGTGATAAGGATGTCTTTCACTCAGAAACACATTCTTCTAACCTTGCTAGAGTATTGCAGCGTGTCGAAGGTGGTGCTATCTGGTCTCAGGTACCATTGTCGATATTGTTTGAAAGCATTCCCAGACTACAACATCGTTTTTACTCCATATCTTTATCTCCACTTGTACAGCCAACGACTGTGTCTATCACCGTGGCGGTCAACTGTGAGGCTGTTCCTTCTCGCCAGGTTCGACATCCATTTTACGGAGTCGCCTCTAACTTTCTACTCGCTTTACACTGTGCCCGCGCAGGCGAGTCAGCCTCTCAATCTCGGGCAATTTCGTACCAAGTGGACGGACCTTGGCATCGATACTCCGGAGGATGTCTCCCAGTTCACATACGACATGCTAACTTCAAGATACCTAAGGATCCCTCACGGCCGATCATTATGGTGGGACCTGGAATGGGAGTGGCCCCATTCAGAGGCTTTGTTCAAGAACGTGCTGAAATGGCGAGAAGTGGGGTTTTAATTGATCCAATGCTGTTATTTTTTTGGATGCAGTCGGCAAGATAAAGATTTCTTATACCAAGATGAGTGGATTGTGAGTTGATATTTTGACACTTTCCCAATTAGAGTGCGACGGGGCTGACAAAAAACGTTAAGAACTACCAATCTGAGCTCGGTGAAAAATTCAAGCTCATCACAGCGTTTTCGAAAGAGGCAGCCGAAAAGATTTATGTCTAACACCGGCTCAAGCAGGCCGCCTCTGAGGTCTACGAGCTTTTACAGCAAGAAGCACAAGTGTATGTTTGCGGCGATGCTGCAAGAATGGCTAAGGACGTAAGCCATACTTTGACTGAAATTATTGCGGAAGGGCGTGGCGTGGGGTTCACTGAGGACGAGATGGTAGTAAAGCAAATGAGGGCAGAGAGCCGATATTAAGTATATCTTTCTGATCAAATGTCACTACTTGGACAATTTTCTAACGCAATCTGCCAAACAATTAGGAAGATGTCTGGGCCTAGGCGAACATTCTTGGATTGATTAAGTTCTATAGGACTCCATAGGGTTAATAGAATGGGAAGGGGCTGATGGGACTCTCCACATTCAGTCGCTAGTTATATAGGCAGCCTGAATGTAACTGATGGATCATGAATGGAAAATTCATATTCTCTCGAAATTACTTGTCATAATGGAATCCCAGTCACTTCCAGTTGATGCTCTGAGGAGCCTCGAAGCAGGTGCCCGGGGTGAAGTTCGTATCTCAGCCCTTCGAGGGGGCACTTTTACCCTGCCCAAAAGATTATTCGTATCTGACGTACCAGTTGAAGAAGTGACAAAGGTTCCATCACTTTGCTTCCTGATCACCCAAAGTTTTGCTGGGGAACGAGATAAACATACACTGCTCGACCTGGGTCTAAGACGAGACACTAGTGGCTACACGCTGCCGATTCAGAGCCACAAGAATCGTCTGCCCATCCAAACGATGCCTGATGTGCTACAAAGCTTGGTAGAGGGAGGTCTAAAGCCTAGCGATATCGACGATGTGATACTAAGCCACGTTCACTGGGATCAAGCTTCGAAATCGATCGA